>CAJHQQ010001243.1:0-106745 GCA_905132885.1 Moricandia moricandioides
TAGCATAGCACAAGGGTTTCTTATTATAATCAAAGTCGATACAATGGCGAAGAACATAATGTATATGATTGTAAGTGAATTCAAGTGCAAAAAAGCATAGTTTTGGTATCTGAGACTTGGATCTCCTTTTCTTTCTCATTAATCTTCCTTTAATAGGTGGTTGGAAAAGAATTGTAACTGAGGCTTGATCTCCAAAGTATATCCAACAGCATCAATGCCCATATCACCTTTATGTTTTTAGTTGATTGTTCAGGTCAGCGTTGACTCTCTTTGAGTTTGTGAGGACATTTGTTTTCCTTTTGTTCATGCGTTTTATTAATGGCTAAAAAATATTTTAGTCTCGATCTTTGAACTGAGTTTGGGGTGGGGTGAAACTCACCTCTAAAAGTAACCCCCCCCCCCCCTTGAGTATAACGTGTCTAAGATCGACAGCCGGTCAGATTTTCACTCTAACCTTGGTGATGCATTTGTGACCGGTGGTTTATGATTTTAAAACTCGGTTCAATATTATGGTTCTCTAAATTCATTGATATTTGATTATGCACTTTTGATTGATGAAAATTAAATTATTTGATTTTCCCTTCTTCGAAAATGAATCAAATTTTCATGGCAACCATTTATTTTTCATGGTTTTCAATTTTGAGATATAAATTCTTTGTCACCCTCTTTCATTCTTCACTCTTGTCATTCGAAAGAAATCGAAAGTTTGTTTCTCTCTCTCTTTTTATTGCTTTTGTAAATTTTTCGTATATTGTTGTATGTTAGTTTGTCGTTCGTTACCAATGTTGGTTTTGTTTTGGACAACACATGGTTTGGGTGAATCGCCTTCGTTTGCATTATGAGCGGGAGTTTGACCTTGCTTTGGAGAAGTCGGCCGCCATCGAGAAGGGTGCTTCCCGTCACTTTATTGCGCTCATGACCGAGGGGGCTAAGAACCAGGAAGCATATAACCGTAATGTGGCCCTGGAGGATAAGCTCAAGAAGCCTGAGGCTGAGGTGAAGGCCAGAGAGGGGAGGATTAAGGAGCTCGAGACTGCTTATTTTGAACTTCGTGTTTGTATGCAGGAGGTACAAGATTCCTTGGAAAGGACTAAGGGAGTGGCTGTTCTTCGTGAATCTGAGATATAGAAAAATAATCTAGCATACACCTAGAAGGAGAGTAACAAGCTCGATAATCGCGTTGAGATGACGCTAAGAGTTCACAAGAGATATTTTAAAGGCAAAATGCTTTGAGAGAAAAAGTAGGTTTGGAAGGATGAGAAAGGTGACCACCGTACTGCTGCGGAAAAGTACAAATCTCTCTTTGACAAGATCCAGCATGCTCTTGCCAACTCAAAGGTCAATAAAGAGAGCGCCATGTTCGTTTCTCAGGTGATCTTCCAAACGGGACTAATCGAAGAGTTGATGCATATAGGTGTAACGCCCCAACTGCCCACGCCCGTTCACTCGGCCCGTGGGCCACATCCCCTTCTAACAGTCAGTGCGTAAATTTTCCAAGGCTCGAAATCATTGTTATTGTCCCTGCAATCATCCCAACCCTTTCCCCGTATTTTGGTCTCACTCGCACGGTATCGCGAATCACTTCTCGATAGGTCACCCATCCTTTCACTAGTCCAGCCCAAGCACGCTTAAACTTGGAGTTCTAAACGGATGTGTGACAGAAAAGGTAAGTACACTTTGATGACATACGTATCAAAATCAATTCTCTTAAGCCTTTCCATATATCACAACTCGGGATGTTACAATTCATCCCCTCTCAAAGAACGCAACCTCCTCGTTGCGCCCCACAACATGTCTCAAGACGCCTCTCTGGTCAGAACCGAGATGGCTAACCGGCTCTGATACCACTTGTAACACCCCAACCGCCCACGGCTAATGGATCACCCACGCGCGCTCACTCGGCCCGTGGGATCCATCCCGTTCCAAAGGTCGGTGCGTAAATTTTTCAAGGCTCTAAATCACTGTTTACTGGCCCTATAATTACCACCCGACCTTTCCCGGTGTTTTGGCCTCAATCACACGGTACCGCGAATCACTTTCCAATAGGTCACCCATCCGTTCACTACTCCAGCCCAAGCATGCTTAACCCTGGAGTTCTAAACGGATGTGTGAATGAAAAGGTAAGTGCACTTTGATGACATAGGTATCGAAACCAATTCTCTTAAGTCTTTCCATATATCACAACTCGGGATGTTATAATAGGTCTCACGGGATTGCAGACAGACCGCAAGATATGGGGAAAATATCTCAAGGAGTTTCAAGTGGGGATTGACGGCATGGATGTCGTCGAGCTTGATCTACAGACAGAACGTTGTGTTTTTTCTGTTTATGATGGCTCAAATTTCAATTATTTTCCACTAGCACTGATTCTTGAGGTAGAGCCTACTAATGCTGAAGAGTTTAGTAAATGAGTTTCTGAGGTAGGGGCCGGTGCCAAGACCGGTGAGGATCAAGCTGAGGATCCTCCTGCTGACCAAGAGACGGGTGATACTAAGGAGCCTCTAGTTTTCGATCATTTTGATTTGAGCCTTCCTTTTCCCTCCGCTTGTTTTGAGCCTTCCTCTTCCCTACGCTTGGTTCGAGCCTTCCTCTTTGCTCCTCTCTAGATGGCTCGACCACTTCTTCTTCTGATGCTCTGAAGGAACCAAAGGATATCTATATGTGGCCTTTTATTTTGTTGATGTTTTTGTTTAGAATTTTTTAAAGTTCCTGAGAGGGTTTAATCCCTTATTGCTTCTTTAATTATCGTACAACAATTATTATTTATTTTTCAAAGACTTTATTGGATTTAGTTGTAGATAACACTGGTGTAAGAGAGCCTGCCTTACATTGGGCATTAAATAAATAGAGAGAAGAGAATTCGGCTTATCTGGTATCATAATAGGTTTTATGTGCGAGGATTCGGCTTCCCATGTACCCACTTGACTGTTTTTAGGAGGCTCGGCGTCATCTGTTACCTCGAGTGTTTGCAGAAAATCCTAAATTCATGTTTAAATAAGCATGCGTAACCTCAAGTAGTGTGATGAGGGAACTTGAAAGATGTTTCTCATATCGAGGATGTTGTTTCACCAAGGCATATGAGAGATCCACAAAAAGGATCGGTTGTTTCCTGGCCAGGGCACCGATGTGACAAGAGGGAGCTTAGGAGCCCGAGGCTAAGGAGCTTGATAATGTAGGGAGTAGTAAAGCTCGACTGAAGATTTCAGTGTTTGAAAAACTAAATTTTTATTTTGTTAATATCTACACCCAAAGTGGGGTACCTACGTACCTTGAATGGGATCAACCCTCACCGTAGTTTACTTACAAAGTGTAGAGTTCAAGGAACGTTTTTTTAGCACGTCTATGGTAGAACAAGTTTTTATAAGTTTTTCCTTAGTTTACATGCAGTCTGAAATTTTTCTGCTTTGCCGAGAATTTTCTGGATATTTGTTTTACCTTCGACAAAATCCTTACGTCATATGTCTTGGCTATTTAGCTCACCCGAGGTGTAGGATTTTGTTTTAGGGACCTCGTTATTTTATCTTCTTCCGTTTTACTATCCATGATCTTGTCAAACTCATTGGCCTGAGCCTATAATTGCTAATTGGTAGCTTGATGACACTTATGTTTGTTTATGTAGCCTAACCTAGCTACCCTTCAGCTCCTGGAGATGGTTGTTACTCCTTTAAAGGTGGGAACTGGATACATTGATGATAAGTTGATGGAACAAGTCGCATGGCATTAATCCAAGATGCTTCGAGGGTGATGTTATTTATCTCAGGGGGAGTCAATGATCTTGAATTTTGTATCCATTGTAACTCCACCGACATAATTTGAAAGTCTCATGGTCCCAACGGCTTTTTGCTATGCTCCGTTCAGGCCCTTCAAAGTTTTCTTAGACGGGCTGATATGAATATCAGGGAGCTCCATATTGCCAAGCGTATAATTATAGATCACATTTACTGAGATATCAACCAATGCTCTAGTTACTTTTAAGTCAATGAACCAGTACATCGTTATGCGGCCAATTCAGGTTTTTGGATTCTTACTCTATAAACAGCATAACTACATCATCATCTATTATTTCCTAGGCTCATGTAGTCACAAAGTTTACTCGTCAGCCATATCCTTTGATTGCTCGAACAGTCGTCACAGAATGGATTTCCTTATATTATCATGTTCTCTTTTTTTGTAAAATTAGTGGTCTCGCCTTGTCTAAGATACTTGCTTCATGATCTCGCTTTGAGGCATTCATATCGATTTGACCCTTTGAAGGGGATTCTTCATGTCATGATAGTCCATCTTCTTGATGTTTGGAGAATAAGTAAGATTGAAACCATAATATTGTTCAGTATTGTGTCCATGAGACTTATGAAATTCACGGTATTTTTCGAGGTGTCTATTTCAAGCTTTCTCTGTCCAGGTTTTTTTTAGCAGAATTTATCATGTAAATTCAGCCCAATAAAGGCCCAATCAAAACAGAGTAAATTGACAACAGAGACATGATCTATCAGTGAAGACCCGTTCTTCCCGCCCAAAGGTCTACCTCGCAGCTCGAGGTAGCAAGCTCCTAGTCTACGGATAACAACCAAGACCAAGTCACCTTGCAGCCAGTCAGTTACATAACAAGCCGAGATCATTGTATCAAGACACAGCACATGTGACTTAGATACACAGACTAGTTGGAGAGAGCTGATCAGTATAAATGACAAGCCAAGACCCATATTTGATATACGCTTTTTGACTTACTTACTTTAAACCTAAAATACTCTCTTCAAGCTGTATTATCTTGTGTTTGTTCTTTGTATTCATCATATTCATTGTCAATAATATTAGTCTAATTTGATAAAACTATCTTAGATATCTACTCACAAAGATATTTTCCCACAACTCCCCTAAACCTTATTGTATTCACATTAAAATTATGATTACGAGATTTAGCTCAGTCTGGCGATGTTTCTATGGAGACGATAAAAAGCTTTGTCTGACTCAAGAGCCTGATTAAATACCCAAAATCAGTGACTCCAACCGCAACAACGCACCAATCCAAGCCGACCATGTCATTCCGACTCAGCATAGCACCACCGCCACTAGAGAACCGAAAAATGCCCCTATAAACAACAAAACACAGACATATGTTATGGAGAATTCTCTAGCCTTGAGTGAGATGCATCTCCCTTTGGCTCCGATGGTAAGTGTTCCAGTTGATCGAACCAACTCATGGGTATGAAATCCAAAAACACTCTGTTAGTTGCCAAAGCAAGGTCCAGTCCACAACCGACCTCTCTGATCCCGTTAATGAAAACAAACTAGCATATGCTACACTCGTGTATCAAACACATCGAAGTGAGACAACTTCTGGAACCTTAGAGGCTGTCCTCAAGAGACTGGAGCATCGTCTTGACATCTCTCAAAATCAGACACACAAAATGGGAACATCCGATGGAGTTATTCAATTAGCCAATCCCAATATGCCTTTCCGAGAACACCTAGACTTGTCTTCTTTGATGAAAAAACTGGGAAGTAGCATCGGCGCAGCCAAAGAAAGATCACAGTGCAGCTCGATGTCGCAGATCTCCCTCCTTTGTAACTCCCCCTCCGACCACCCCGGTATTTGGAGTTTTGTTAATCACTGTAACGATAGATATCCACATCCACCACCATGCTGCGAGCCGACACGGCGAAAATGGTTGGGAACATCAGAATTCGCGTCAAACTTACGTGCTCTGCGACAAAAAAAAATCCCCCCAATAGTTTGATCCGTGAGATGATTGAACTCGAGGAAACCACGAGGGTCCAGCTCAAGCAGCTCCGCTTAATGACAAAGTACTGCCAAATCCCTTGGAACATATCAATGAACATGGTTCCATCTGTCCTATGATATGTCGAGCAACCCAGTGTGAATCTATTGCAGATGAAATCAAGTGTCCACATGACCACTAGTTTGCCACCTGACATAAACCACATAATGGAAGAGTTGTATCGAACTTCGTTTACAAACCAAATAGCTAACACACGTCTCAAAGATATGAAAAAAATTAAATTTTCATAACTCTTAAGGAGATCGGACCCTAAGACTCATACATGTGCCTTTAGTCTTGCAGTAGTCCAAACTCACCTCAACAACGAGGAAAAGAAGCGGGATACTATAGGATTTTGTGAAAAATCTAACCAATCCCACACTCGAATGGTTCACCGGGTTAGAGAGGAATTCCATAGAAAATTTCACTCAGCTAGCAACCACCTTCCTAAAACATTACTTTGTCTTCATAGAAGAAGAATTTAGAAGGATCCCTTTTCTCAGAAATACAAGGGCACAACGAGAAATTTCGATTCTATATAGATAAGTTCAAACGGGTTAAACGGGCAGTTTGAGAGTTAATAGATTTGAAACTAAACTGGCTTAAATGTGTGAGAGTATAAACGTTCTTAAAGTTACTAGGCTTAAAATGGGGAGGATCTGAGGAGGATCTAAATGGACAGGTCTAAATGGAAAAGACCTGAATAGGTCTGAATAACTTGTTTTAATATCCCTACGTAAGATGGCAACAAAAGTGACGTGGCCATTGATCCACTTGTTCTTCTCTAGTACTAACCATTACAATATTAGCTTTTTTGAGAAAATTACATCTATGGACACTTTTTCAGTTTTCAATCACACAATAGAACAATTTCTGCTGTCAACACACTTTGTATGTGTGTACTGTCATTTTTGTCCTTTACTAAAGACATCAAAATTTATTGTCTTTCTTTTGTCATTATATTATTTCTTATAATTTTCTTTCTTCTATTATGTACGAAATAGATCATACAAATCCACAAAAACTAATTAATTTTGAGCCCACATTGATAGATCTCTGTTCCCAAAATTAAAAGTTTATCTGAGAAGAATATAGAGCCGTCGATTTACTCAGAAGACGAGGTGTTGGAAGACAGAGTCTCATGTATTTGTCTGAAAGTGACATTAAAAAGGATCAAGGAATTACTTGAATTAGGGATCTTTGCTAATTACATAGACTTTAATGATCAGAATGCTCTCCAAATCGAATTTGATGGGATCCGCCGATGAAGGTTTTCAATCTCGGGCTGCTAGCATCTTCGCATTCTAGCATTTTCTTGATCTTCTTCTTCTGCGTCGCCGTTACGGAAATTGTAATCGAGCTCAGTGTGGTTTTTGCTCTGACACTGTATAAGCGAGAGTGGAAGCAAGGGAAAAATGCCTTGTGGAGGCAGTAATGGAAGTGGCGGTGGATATTGGAGTGGAGGTTGTGGTGGTTGTGGATATGAAAATGACGGAAACAAAGTTGCTTACAGTGGTAGACATGGTTACTTGAAAGGAGGAGGAGGTGGTGGATACAATAGAGATAGAAAACATGGGGGTGAGGGATACAGAGGTTGAGGTGGCGGTGAATACCGGAAGATAAGTTGTGGTGGATATGGATACAGAGGTGGTGGATACAAAGGTGACAGCCGTGATGGTGGTGGATACCAAAGTCGTGGTTGTGGTTATTATCGATACGAAAGTGGATACAGTGATAATGGAGTAGTTACGTGAGAGGATGAGGAAATGGTAGATACGGTGAAAGTGGAAGTGATGAGGGTGGGAGATACGAAGATGAAAGCTATCATGGAGAAAAAAAATAGAAGGAAAAAGCTAATAAAAAATAAAATTAAGAAAATTAATAAAATTTCATCCTTTTTTAATTACAAACTATTTGCCTTAAATCATGTGAAGGGCAAATGTGTCAAAAAGACACCATAATTTCATGAATTGTGTCTACAAAACATAAAGTGTCTAATTATATAGTAAAAAAGACAAAAGTGTCTAATTTGATAACTCTCTCTAGTTTTTTATATAAATGAATTGTGTGGATTGGTAAATTATAAGAACAATAATAAGAAAATCACAATACTCACCAATATATTACAAAATGAGAGATTCGTCAAAGATTTTTGAAAAGACTCATATAAATATGGGGGATTTGCTAAAAACAACCTAAAATTTCAATTTAAACCTATAAGTGTACCCCATTTTCAGTCAAATGCAAAACCAACCTACATGAGTGATAAAAGTACTATTTAACCCTTATGACCAAACAAAAAAACAGAAATATATTTTACGTTTCTATCCTTTGTTAGTCTACACGTAACAGAAAGAAGTCTACATATATGTAGACCTCGTACGAAGTCTATTCATTCGGTAGACTTGTTATGTAGTCTATACCATAATTTTATCTAATAATTTAATTTTAAAAATGTATAAAAATAATTGTTGTAATATTTTTAACTAATCATTAATATAATAGATAATATGAAGTAAAAAATTAAAATTTTATATAATTAACCATTTTTAAGGAACATCTAGGGTTTGAGATTTGTGGTTAAGGGGTTCGTAGACATATTATAAAGTCTACATATATGTAGATCTTTTTTTCAGTCTACACAAAATTTAACCTAACCGGATTTAACCAATATAATTTGATGATCAAATAAAACATTTACGGTTTGAGATATGTGGTTAAGGGTTTCGTAGATATATTATAAAGTCTACATATGTGTAGACATTTCTTTCAGTCTACACACAATTTAACCTAACCGGATTTAACCAATATAATTTGATGATTAAATAAAACATTTACGGTTTGAGATTTGTGGTTAAGGGTTTCGTAGACATATTATAAAGTCTACATATATGTAGACCTTTTTTCAGTCTACACATAATTTAACCTAGTATATAAATACGATTTGTCAAACTTTTTGGGTAAAAAAAAAACTAAACTTCGCCGTATCTCTCTCTAGGCGATTTCCGGCGAGATTTCCGGCGAACTCGATCTACGCAGTTTCCCATCCACTTTGTCTCTGTCTGCTCCATTGCTCTGGTAAGTTAAATGTATATGCTTTACCTCTCTGTTGATAAAAAGTGATCACCTTTACCTTTTTCTCTTTTCAGATCTGAGTCGGCGACTTCTAAGGAACGGTGCTTCTCGTCCAAATCTCTGCTTCCGGTCAGTATCATGGCTTCTACTTCATCTCTCTGTCCTAGCCAGCAAGGGACTGTGCTTCATCTTTCCGACGTACGTCTCTCTGTCATCTCTATCTCTCGTTTAACTAATAACCTAACAAGCTCATCCTTGTTTACTAACCTTTTAGTTTCTTTTGATTCAGATCTGAGTCGGCCAGTCTTAGATCCATTTCTCTAACGAGCAGTGCATCCTCTCTAATCCATTTCTCTGCTTCTGGTGAGTCTACTTCATTTTGAAGTGTAGTATGAATTTTTGAATTTGTAGACTGAAGTTTTGAATTTGTAGACTGATGTTTTGAATTTGTAGACTGATATTTTGAATTTGTAGACTGAATTTTTGAATTTGTAGACTGAATTTTTGAATTTGTAGACTGATATTTTGAATTTGTAGACTGATATTTTGAATTTGTAAACTGATATTTTAAATTTGTAGACTGATATTTTGAATTTGTAGACTGATATTTTGAATTTGTAGACTGATATTTTGAATTTGTAAACTGATATTTTAAATTTGTATACTTCTCATGTAAACTGATGTTTTGAATTTGTAGTACACTGATGTTTAAATTTATAGGCTTCTCGTGTAAGCTTCATTTTAAATTGTAGACTTCTCGTGTAGAATACACTTGTATAATTCTTTGTTTGTGTCTTCTTGGTGCATGTTACAAAATGGATAAGCTTGATTTCCTATCGAGGTTGTATTCTCTAGGGAGGAGCTCAAGAACTGTGAGTAACAGACGGTTGTATCAGGCTTTTGTACCAGACATATGGTTGTAACAAACTTATGTAATTTGCTTGCAGCAGACTTAAGTATTAGTCTTCTTTTACAGAAGACTTTTACAGAAGTCTGGTACTCGACTATCTATCAAAATATCATCCTTTGTATCAGTATAGTACTCTTCTTTCAGAGATTTTAATTCATATTCGACCAAAAGTACAACTCCAATACAATCTAGAGATTTACATATTAGTCTTCCTCTATAAGAGACTTAAAAAAAGTCTACTTTCTGTTCAAGAAGACTAACATGTTGGTCTGCACGACAGAAAGTAACATTAGAACTCAAAGTAATAGAAAAATTAAGATCTACGATTTCAACAAAAGTTCATCAATTAAGACAACATCCAAAGCGACAATACAGCTGATAAGTTCAATATGTAAGACATAAGACAACATCCAAAGCAATAAGACACCATCCAAAGCAGTACAATTGATTAATTCAACACATAAGAGATAATACATAAGACAACATCCAAAGCAGTAAGACAACACTGGTTTAACCTGGACAGTTTGGATGTGACTCGGTTGTTTGCACTGTGACAATTAACGTAGACTTACTAATATGTCTACAATTGTTTCCTAGCAATATAGCAAAATCAAAAGTATTATACTTTCATAATTAAAACAGTTTTTCTATCCAAAATCACTCAAACCCATTAGGATTAACTATTACACACTTTCAAACGAAAAAATTGTGAAAAAATTTAATGCATAGTACACAAATTAACTTTTAATGTAAATTTCGAAATAGACTCCATGTTCAGTCTACAAAGTGGTAGACTTTCTTTTCAGTTTGCATCCGTAGACGGTCAGATAGGTCTACTCTTTGGGTTAGTTTTTGCAATTGACCATTTTACGGGTTACTTTTTATAGTTGAAAAAAAGTTGTGATTTTATATAAGCAGACTTCGTTTTCAGTCTACAACTTCAAAAAGGTTAGTTTTCGCTATTGACCAGAATTTTCCAAGATTTGACTTTCAGAGGTAGACTAAATATACAGTCTACATGTTTTATTTATTTTGAATGAGGTTAGTTTTGCAATTGACTATGTTTGACTTTTTAGGGGGTAGATTGAAATGAACGTCTACAGCTTTGCAGACTTCGCAAGAAGTCTACTCTCAAATCCGACGAGTCAGTTTTGCATTTGACCAAAATAAAAAAAATAGACTTCACGGGTAGTCTACATTTTTTTTCGGGAAGAGAAGACTCCATATGAAGTCTACATATTAAAAAAAAAAAATTTTTAAAAAGTTTTAGTCAAACACAAAACTAACCTTTTCAACGCAGTCAAAATTTTGGTGAAATGCAAAACTGACCTCTTCGTAGACTTATGTTGAAGTCTACGCTTCGTAGACTTATGTTGAAGTCTGCTTATGAAAAGTCAAAAGTTCATTCAAATGCAAAACTAACCTCTTTTGCGTAGTCGTCTTTGTAGGTCTACGTACTTTTTTGTTTTTGTTGTCAAAGGTTAAGATGTAGACTGTCGGGAAAGGCTACATTACAAAAAAAATCCGTTTAGTCAATTGCAAAACTGACATGTGCGTTGACAAATAGACTGCATTGTATGTCTACATAAGGGCGTAGACATATAAAACAGTCTACTATCGCGTCACAGATCTGAGAAATGACTTAAACCATGAAAATAGTTACATTTTTGGAGTGTGAAGCTCGTTTCCAGCCTTTTTAACCGTCCAAAATCCAATAATGACCAGAAGGAAACATTTTGACGATTCACAAGTGAAAAAACACAAAATTATGAAGTTTATGATTATGAAAATGAAGGTTAAGAGAGATTTTTAGATGGAAATGTAGAGAAAATGAGAGGAAATGAAGATTTGCTTGTTTAGAATGAGAAAAAGTGGTTGAAAATTCAATTCTAAAGCTTTAAGAGATCAAAAATTGTGGTTCATGGTGGTTGAAAATATTGATGATGATGGCATAATTGTAATTAAGAAGAAATGTTTATGGTGTATTAGGTTTTTTGTATTTTTCGAAATTAATAAATAAATAAATAATAATGACAAATTTGTAAATAATTCAAAAACTTATGGGTATTATGGAAAATTCAATGATGAATAGTAACTTTAAAAAAAAAAGATTGGTTTTGGGTTTGACTTGAATTTTTAGGTTGTTTTTGAAAAAACCCCTATAAATATGGAAGTTTTCTTTGGTATTTGTGTATTAATCTATGAAAAAAAAAATTTGATTATGTTATCCTCTAAAAAAATTTCAGAGGTCGAAATATTTTTTTAAACAGTATTTTTATGGATAATTCAATCATTATCTAAATTTTTAGTTTATACCTATTGGATTACCAACCCATTTAACCAACAAATTCAATTGAAGAACACAAAACCAATAATAAAGTCTCCTTCACGTCTCTTTATATATTTTCATTATTTCTTTTAACATAAAATTTTCGTTTTATGTATATTTTTAATGATAAATTATACTTTCCACATCTTTTTTTGAAAGTGATTTACACATATTGCCACCTATAAAGATGTACATCCATGATGAAATATGCTTATCTTCATAATAATTTAGACCCTCTTTTATCTTCTATCTTCTATCTTGGACACATTTCGAGATCTCTTGGTAATCTTTCTCTTTTACTTTTAATATTGTTATGATCTTTATTTATACATAGATTATATATATGGTCTTTATTCAAGCTCATTTTTATCGTTCTTTTATTTCTTTAAGCTTTGTCTGACCACGATTTCCTGAGAGTTCGGCAACAATAACGATTTCTCATTTACTCTAATGACAATCATGTTAGTGCCATCCAGTGACACCGTTCTTCTTGTTCGCTATCACAGATCTCAATCTCACATGCAAAAAAAATTCTTTAAATTTGGTTCTTCCTTGGATTTTGCTTCTACCTTTCATGCTCCAGTTCCAAACCATCATAGATTTATCTCTTCTTTAAAAATTGTATTCTAAACTCTTACATGAACGGCCGAGAGTCTTCATTCTTCCGAGATCATTAAAGAATGCAGAGCAGTCTCATGGAAAGTGAACTTCAAACTCTAATGGTACGAACATAATGTCTAGCATTTCTTTATATATCAAATCTATAATATTTTCTTTCATGCGCAAATTGTTCTGAACATGAACTTTGGTTCTTGGCACTTTTTTTCTTAACTCCATTTTTCTTTTGTCTAGTTACTAACCAAAACAAAGTTATATTGTAACTAATAATGGGTCCCATTCTTTTCTCTTTTTACCTTCTTCTTTTTTTTGACTAAAAGCCACTTCTTCTTTCTAGTTTCTTATTTTTTTGTACAGAGAATTTTTCTTCTACAAAATTTTAATTTTAGTTTAAATGTTTTGATTTTTATTCTTTCACTTAACAATCTTACTTTTACTGGTCCCATAGCTTCTGCAATTTTAAAAACGTACGTATAATCATCAGATATTTACAAGAACTGTCTAGTTATTATCAATCAGATATTTACAAGAACTGTCTGGTTATTATCAATCTTATCTATTAAAAGACAATCAAAATTCTACATAGGTGTTTAGTATTAGGTGAATTCTGTTGAGATAAACGAATCTAGTACGAAACAACCTTACGACATTAAATATCTGTCGCCACACAAATATAAAACCATGTTTTGATCTTTATTTTAATTTTAAGAAAATAGTACATTGGACTATATACCTCTCTTTGGAAGATTAGTCTAGAACTTTTTATAGGTTTTGAATATCCTCCATATAAAAAAGTTAAGAAAATTAAAAAAAAAATCTATTAAACTGTTAGTCGTTTGATTACTAATGGAATAGTTTTTTTCATACTTGTTTTCGTATTTCTGTATAAAGAAAGAAATCAAATACACATTAATTATAAATAAGCTGAAGAAGCAACCAACTTTTCAGCTTGTACGCCCAACAAACATTAATATTATATATGGTTATGTGTGTGTGTGTGTGCGAGAGAGAGAGAGAGAGAGAGAGAGAGAGAGAGAGAGAGAGAGAGAGAGAGAGAGAGAGAGAGAGAGAGAGAGAGAGAGAGAGAGAGAGAGAGAGAGAGAGAGAGAGAGAGAGAGAGAGAGAGAGAGAGAGAGAGAGAGAGAGATTTGTTGTCAGTAAGCATGCATAGTTTTTATATAAATAATAATTTCATTATGGTGGTTTCTTTATTTTCGATATTTTCTTCTTTTTACAGATAAAATTTAATTTTTATTTATATGATAATTTGTACATATTATCCGGATCATTCTATAATATAGTTATGTATATTTTGTATTTTTGTAGTGTTTCTTTTTGTCAACATTTTTGTAGTGATTATAATAATTAGATCCGGATAACTGTGCGGATCTTTAACTTTATATATATATATTTATTTTATGTAGTGACATATATTTTTAAATTAATCATATATTAAAATTTTATATAATATTTTAAATAAAATAATTTTAAAGATTACATATTTTATTAATCAATTATTTTAAATTTTCACATGTATTTATTGCATCTTATTATATATTTATCTTATTAAATATGAATTTGCTAATTAAAACGATTCATATATGGATGAAACAACATATTTTTTTAAAAATAAATTATGTTTTCTTACCCGCATTTCGAAGTTCTAGATTACATTTTACCCTTTTTATATTTATTATGTTAAATAAAAAATTATATATAAAATTTTAAAATATCAATACTTTATACATAAATAATATAATGTATTAACCCTTGCTAATATATTACATTTTCAAAAAATAAATATTTATATTTTTGAAAATAAAATGTATTAGTATATCAATTTAATATAATTTTATCATATTCAAGTTCGGTATAATAATTTTAATAAGATATATTATAATTATAAAAGAAATAAAAATATGATAAAAAAATTATTTTGCATTGATAAACAATAATGAAATATATATATGAATATATAATAATATTTAATTATTAATTACAAAATTATTGAAAATATTTATCTAATTTTTTTTAAAATGAGATCTTGTTAGAATATTTTTCAGAAAATTTGTTAGAATTTGTAAAATATATATTAATTTAAAATTCAAATATATCAAAAAAATATTATAATTAAAGTAATTACAAATATTTTATATTATTAATCTTAAAGAATTACATTTATAAAATTTGAAGGGAAATTACAACTAACAAATTACACATAAAAAAAGTCGTAATTTATATTTTAATAGTATAGAGGTATATCGTCTGTCACTTCGTTATTAAATTTTCATTATCATAGACTAGTAGTAAATGTACAATAATTATTTATTTACATGTTAATATTTACCAGAAAGTTATTATGGCTATCATAATATAGTAGTGGTCTTAAATATTTATTTATATTATATTGTATTTATTAGACGAGGAGACTCGGCCACCTACGTATAAAAATTTGTATCAACTCACCATATTTAGCTGATTGTTTATTTAACAGATTTCAGATTTAATGTTTTGAAACTCTTTGTCGCCAACGGTCACAAAATAAAGTTCCACAATTTTAATATTTTTCAAATGGATATGAACTATATTCTCAATACGTAAATACATTTATCTTTCATGCATGCATTCATTCAGAAGTTTCATTTCCTCTAAAAAAAATTCAGATAATTGTGTTTTTCTGGCTTAAAGGCTTAGATAATTGTGTTAGATCAGTTTCAAACCCGGACCGACCGGCTATAGAACCGGACTAAACCGTGAACCGGGCACATATCAGAATTGTGTGGATAAAAACCAGATTTGTTTATATTTGCTATCAATAATAATTTTTGTTTATTGTTTTCAACTTTCTCGTTTAAATCACTATAACTATTACAAATAAAAAAGTTTTAAATTACTTATTATATTAATTTTTAAATTTTCATAACTCATGATAATACATATTTAGAGTCTAAATAATAATTTTCTATCTAAAAATTAGGATATTAATTTAATATTTGATTTTTATTTGTTTTATACATTAAATATAATTTATAATTATATGTATTCAAAACTTTAGTAACTAAACTTAATATGTTTATAAAAAATAACCAAAGAACTAACAAAAAAAATTAGATTTGATTATATTTTATTCTTAATTGGATTTGGTTGAACTTCGATTGCACCCAAATCAAACCACATTAATCCATGATCCTAAACAATTTAAGCGTAGTTACCGGTTTGTTTTAAAAAAGAGTTGGTTTAGATGTTAACAACGTCTACTCAACCTTAAATCCAAACCCTAGACATGAAGCAACACCGTAGGCGTAGACCTTAAATCTAAACCCTAAATCTTTAAACTCAAACCTTCGACCCTAAACCCTAAACCCTAAACCCTAACCCTACCCCTATACCATAAACTAAAATCCTAAAACTTAAATTCTAAACTCAAACTTTAGATCTTGAACCCAAACCTTAGACCCTAAACTTAAACTCTAATCTCTAAATCCTAAACTCAAACCCTAGACTTTATATCCAAATCGTACACATTAACCTAATCATTAACCTAAATATAATATTTGGATTTAGGCTATAGAGTTTGGGTTTAGAGTATAACGTTTGGGTTTAGGATGTACGGTTTGAGTTTAGAGTCTAGAACTTGTGTTTTAGGGTATAGGGTTGAGTTTGGGTTTAGTGTGTACGGTTTAGGTTTAAAGTATATGGTTTGGGTTTAGGGTTTAGTTGGTGGTGTTAGCGTCGCTGAAATTGATATTATTTTTTTAACTATTTTTTATTTTAAAAATATATTTAATATTTTTTATTCATTAATCTACGTAACATTTTGATTGGTTATTAAATATGAAAGAATTTAAAATTCTCCCTACGGGTGAGCCTAAGTTTTGTTCATAATTTAAGCATTGATAAGATGCTCTTAATTCATACGAGTTTAAGTAAACATTTGCTCCAGCGTTTCCAATACTAACATAACAATGCATATGTCTATACGGAATAAGGTGGAAGAGTTTCAGGGGTACTAGGAGCATGTATAGTTTATAAATATTAATCAATCAAAATATAAAGTTAATAAGTGAAGAAGATGAAACGAAAGTAGAGTAGCGTTATGGATCATGACCATGAGAGAGTTCAAAGAAGTTTTGTTAAGTTGTAAAAAAAAAAAGCTTTGTTCCGATTCAGGTGTCTAAAATTACATCAGAGCCGCCCATATTTGGCAGCTCTTCATCCATTAAACCCATCCACTGTCTGCCACGTGTCACCGATTCTCTCACCAAACAAAAAGAAAGAGAAAAGCTTCATCTTCATAATACATAACTCTTTTTAATCCGTTATTTCAACATGCAGAACGGTGACATGGAAAGCGAACTTCAAACTCAAATGGTAATAATGTTTCGACATTCTTTATCCATTTTTATTATTATGTTCGGTGTTATGACACATTGAAATGGTCAGCAAATCTGGTTTGATTGTAATGTTACCAACGACGAGTTGATTTAATGGTGAAAACTATTAGATTACCTAATAAGAATTTTGAAAGTTACAGATTCTAGTCGTTGTTGTAAAGGGTTTGATTGTAATGTTACAGATTCACGCCAGAGATGTATGGAATAGGGCCCATAAGAACCTTCTAGTTATTAAAAAAAAAACATATTTGGATCACATTTTATTACTTGATATTTGCTTAACACTCGTTTTATAGGTTGGAATTGAGACACTACCTCAAGTAACATGGCAACGGAAGTTGAACAACAAAGTAAAGAAACCTTCTGAGTTCAAGATGAGTACAAAAGATGTTCTTCATCTGGTACCATTCTTTTTCTTTTGCTATATAAAAGATTAAATCAAAATGATATATAAATTTATTCAGATATGTGGATATTGAAATCTTTCTCTGTGTATGGCTTTCCTGAAGTTTCCAATAGGATACAGATTGTGGCGTCACACTAAAGATGAAGCAGAAAAAGGAAGGGTAAGTTGCACGAAACCAAAACTGTCTTTTCTTTTTGTAAAAAGGGCATTTATTTAAAGACAAAGTTGTTAGATCACATGTTGACAAATTGATGTAAGTAAAGATCAAAAGTGTTTATGGAAGAATTATATTAGAATCTCATAAGAAATAAGTTACAATATGCATTAGTTTATATAGTGAATGATTTAACCAAATTTCCTAAAATAATATGGAATAATATATACATATGTTAACTTCCTATTCTTTTTGTTATTTCCAGATTTCTCTAGATTCGTCTTGATCTTCTAGATCTTTCATTATCTTCATGTTTTCCATAATCTTGATATGGTCGATCTCATCGATCTCCCAATACCCTCCCGCAAGCTCATACGTGGTATCATGTGTGAAACTGGACAAATCTTCAAAAATATCATTAATATACCCTGCTGTGAGGTAAAAAAATCGACGTTTATACTCGATCGTAGAGTCAAATCGGCTGCAACACCCGGCCGTCGGGTCATCGACGTTTATACCCGATCGTAGGGTTCTTCAAATAATATGGGACAAAACTCGCGATTGTGAAGTCCATGAATAATTCGCGATGGCGAAGTAGAAAAACAACTCACGAGAGCGAGAAGTCAGATAATTAAAGATGTTATTCGCGAGGGCGAAAAAAAACATCAACTGAACGAATCAATCAATAGATTCATGTTCAAAGAAATCATATATAACCATCTTCATCATTGAAGATTGTGTGAGTAAATCATTTGTATCTATGATTAAACCCACGATTAATTTAATAACCGGCAGAATCAATTCACCGTCGCCAATAAAGAGAACCAAGCACAATCATGTTGTTTGTTCAAGATTCTTGTGCTCCAAAAAAACACTAGCAATATGCTAGTCACTACATTACTTGTAGGCCACCACCTTTTTTTTTATAGAAGAAAAATAAACTTCGATCCACAGGTTTTGGATCTTAGCTCTTATACTATGACAAATTGATGAAAGTAAAGAACACAAAGTGTTTATGGAAGAATTATATTGGATAAGTTACAATATGCATTAGTTTATATAGTGAATGATCTAACCAAAATTCCTAAAATAATATGGAATAATATATAGATAAATGTTAACTTCTTATTCTTCTTGTTATTTCCAGATTTCTCTAGATTCGTCTCGATCTTCTAGATATTTCCTTATCTTCATGTTTTCCATAATCTTGATATAGTCGATCTCATCGATCTCCCAATACCCTCCCGCAAGCTCATACGTGGTACCACATGTGAGATTGGACAAATCTTCAAAATATCACCAATATACCCTGCTGTGAGGTAAAAAAAATCGACGTTTATACTCGATCGTAGAGTCAAATCAGCTGCAACACCCGGCCGTCGGGTCATCGACATTTATACCTGATCATAGGGTTCTTCAAATAATATGGGACAAAACTCGCGATTGCGAAGTCCATGAATAATTCGCGATGGCGAAGTAGAAAAACAACTCACGAGAGCGAGAAGTCAGATAATTAAAGATGTTATTCGCGAGGCGAAAAAAAACATCAAACTGAACGAATCAATCAATAGATTCAAATTCAAAGAAATCATATAACCATCTTCATCATTGAAGATTGTGTGAGTAAATCACTTGTATCTAAGATTAAACCCACGATAAATTTAATAACCGGCAAAATCAATTCACCATTGCCAATAAAGAGAACAAAGCACAATCATGTTGACTGTTCATGATTCTTGTGCTCCAAAAAAACACTAGCAATATGCTAGTCACTACGTAACTTGTAGGCCACCACCTTTTTTTTATATAGAAGAAAAATAAACTTCGATCCACAGGTTTTGGATCTTAGCTCTGATACCATGACAAATTGATGAGAGTAAAGAACACAAAGTGTTTATGGAAGAATTATATTGGACTCTCATAAGAAATAAGTTACAATATGCATTAGTTTATATAGTGAATGATCTAACCAAATTTCCTAAAATAATATGGAATAATATATAGATAAATGTTAACTTCCTATTCTTCTTGTTATTTCTAGATTTCTCTAGATTTGTCTCGATTTTCTAGATCTTTCCTTATCTTCATGTTTTCCATAATCTTGATATGGTCGATCTCATCTATCTCCCAATACATGTAAGATTATCTTTTATGATTGCAGTTATGAAATCTACCCAAGACCAAAATCTAGATTTATATTTAATTCAACCCTAATAACTTTCTAAAAAGAAGAAAGAAACATACTAACCTTTGATCCATTGAAAAGTATGTAGATTGACTTCTCTTCTCTTAGACATTTTCCATTTAAAGATTCTTTGATGAATAAGAATCTAAATCCTTCAATACTTTCCTTTGAGATCTTTTATATTATGTGGTTTTAAGAGAGTTTTGTCATCGTTAAATAATGGCATTACCCTTATTTATATTAATAGAAAGGGTGTCATAAACCAACATAACCCTTCGCTCATAACCACTACTAACTATATAAATACATAAATGTATATTATATCTTTATGTTTATAAGATGAAAGATATTCATAAATTGGGTAAAGGAGGGGGTATATTAATAGACCCGGATTCTAAATGTCTTTAATCGAAACTAATCCATCACGGTGTCGTCTTTAATATTAGAATTTAAATTTGTAATATGAATTTAATCTTTATATTGAATCAATAGACACATAGGTCAAATAAGACTATAAAATATTCTTACATCACATAGTTTGAAAAAGCTCCATACATAAAGTAAGCATTGAAAGAGCTATAGAAACCCAAGGAGTAAGAACAGTTATTTAGTTTAACCAAGCTTGGAAGGTTTTTTTAGCGCTAGATTAGGAACCTTCACCCTTACGGCCTCGTTTTCCTCGACTCTTACAGTCTCGTTTTCCTCGACCCTTACGGCCTCGTCCTCGACCAAAACTGTCTTTAGTACCAAATTCTGAAACTTCCATATAACTTGAATGATAACTTGCAGGATTCGATCTATGATATCTTCAAAAAGAGGCATGTAACAGGCGACCATGGTGTTCCTTTAGGTGGAATTGGGTATGCATAAACACTTTTCATTTTGCTATAAGTAACAATTGATCTTTCTTTATAAATAGTTGTTTAATTGAACAAAACCGGGTATGTATTATAATAGTGCAGGAAGCATTGGAAGGAGTTACAAAGGTCAGTTCCAGCAGTTCAAGCTCTTCCCTAAAGTTTGTGAAGAAGCTCCAACCCTCACAAACCAGTTTTCTGTAAGTCCTCTCTTCTCCTGAACAAACTTGTATACTTCTTGATTCCATCTCTAATGATTTTATTTTTTTTTGATAATGAGAATAGGTTTTCGTTTCGAGACCCGGTGGTGTGACTTACTCAACTGTTCTATGCCCAACAAAGCCTGAATCTGTAAAGTAAGCCGTTTAGTATATCTTTTCCCTTCATCATTTAAAGAAAAAATTAGTTGCTAATGAAGTTAGGTTATCTATGCAGTGGTAAAACAAAGGATTTAGGAATAAGCTCATGGGACTGGAACATGAAGGGCGACAAGTCTACATATCATGCTCTCTATCCGCGGTCTTGGACCGTCTACAACGGTAAACAATTATACAAACTATAGACCAAGATATACTAGATTCCCTAGATTCATGATTGATAAATGTTTATGACATTGGAGAATAGAGCCTGACCCTGAACTCAGAATAGTTTCTCGTCAACTCTCGCCTTTTATACCCCATAACTACAAGGACAGCAGTCTTCCGGTGTCAGTTTTCACCTTTACGGTAAATAGTATTCCATAATGATCCTTTTTTTTTTTATCTCAGAACATTGTAACACATATTGTATGCTTTCAAAAAAAAAAAAACATAATAAAACACATTGTATGCGTTCGGCTATACAGGTAACTAATCTTGGAAAACAAGAAGCAACGGTTACTTTGCTCTTTACTTGGGAGGTGACTAATCTCAAAAAAATAAAAAAGATATATATTATTCACATATCTGAATTTTGATGAAAATCTCTTGTCTGAGTATTTACTAAGGCCATGATTAACCCGGGTCTCTTAAGGTGGGGTTCTTAACGAAAAATTTGTCTTTTTAATTTTTTTTTTTTTTTTTTGCATTTTTCCCGCTAAGAGACGGCTCTTATGGTTCTTATTTAAGAGACGGTTCTTAGCTTTTTTTAGTTAAAAGCTAAGATACGTCTCTTAGAAAAGCTAAGAACCCCACCTTAAGAGACCCCGGTTAATCCTGCTCTTAGAACTCAGTGGGAGGAGCTTCTGGGTCAACTGGAGAACACTTTAACTCAAAAATGCTGTAAGAATCTTAAATATCTATTGTCATAGATTTTGTTATGATTTAATAAATGACAAATCTCTCAAATAGCCCTTTTTAAAGTTTTTGTCACAAAAATAGCATTTGAAAGAAAAAATGACCAAAATAGACCTTTTTTATTTTGAAAATTTTAATATTTTTAAATTTTTTAATTTTTAAACCTCAACTCCAAAACCCTCACCCCATAACTCTAAACCCTAAATTTAGATTAGTTAACCCAAATGTATAAATATATATTTACATCCTTTAATAAAGTGTATTTTGGTCATTTTTCTATTTGAGTGCTATTTTTGGACAAAAATTTTTTTAGGTCTATTTTGGTTTTTATCTCTTTAATAAACTGATTTCTCTGATATGATAACAGGGAAAGTGACGGAATACATGCAATAACTTTACGTCACAAGTAAACCTCTTTTACTAGAGCATTGCATAACGGAAAATTTCTCTGTTTAGAAGATTTAGCATCGGTTTTATTAACCAATAATGATTGGTAAGCTTATTAACTTGCAGGACAGCCAATGAACACCCACCAGTTACTTATGCCATTGCAGCGCAAGAAACAGAGGACGTTAGTGTCTCTGAGTGTCCATGCTTCTTGGTTTCTGGTTATTCTCCTAATACAATAACAGCGAGAGATATGTGGGACGAAATTAAAAAGGTTTCATCTTTCTCTTCTCATTTTCCTTTGGACTTCTGAATCTATTCAAATCAAAAAAAAATCTGAAATCTCTTCCTTTCTTTCAGAACAAATCATTCTATGGTTTAACCAGCGAGCCAGGCTCACCTTCGAAGCCTGGAACATCCATTGGAGCAGCCATAGCTGCTAAAGTAAAGGTTCGTCCTGGTTGTGACCGTTCAGTCACATTTGCCCTCTCATGGGACTGTCCTGAAGTAAGGTTCAGTGAACAGACTTACCACAGGTGTGACCTAGTTAATTCAAATTTCCATGTATATAGCTTCTTGTTAACCTAATGTAAACACTTATAATGTACAGACGATACACAAGATTCTATGGTACGTTAGGCAATGCAGCAGTGAATATGGCTCGCGACGCTTTACTTAGTACGCACGCAATTTATTATTATTATTTTTTTAGTCGATTTCTTCTTTGGTTCGATTTCTTTTGTATGACTCTAGTATGGTGTTTCAACAAGGTTATGTTGATTGGGAGTCTCAGATCGAAGAATGGCAAAACCCTATTCTTTCAGACACTTCACTTCCTAACTGGTAACCTATTTTTGCTTCTAATCTTCTCAACAATCTCTCAAGAAAAGATTAAAAAATCGTTAATATATCTCAGGTACCGAGTCACTCTATTCAATGAGTTATACTATTTTAACTCCGGAGGAGCGATTTGGACAGGTAGTTTAGTTAATCTTTACAAACAAAGAACTAAAGAATGTTTTTCATGACGCGTTTTCATTGTCCATAGATGGCTTGCCCTACAAGCAAAGCATAGAAAGTAGCAACATGTCAGAACCAGAACAAAACAATGTTGATATAGAAATCCTCCAAAAAATCAATGCGGTCTGTGTGAAGAAGATTCACCACTCTCCACAGCTACAGAACGCTGAAGAGAATATTGGTCAATTCATCTACCTCGAAGGAATTGAGTATCTAATGTACAACACTTACGATGTTCATTTCTACTCTTCATTTGCACTTCTCATTCTCTTCCCTAAGCTCGAACTAAGCATCCAAAGAGACTTCGCAGCAGCGGTTCTGGTTCGTGATTCCACCAAGAAAGAGATCATGAGCTCCGGCGAATGGGTCCCAAGGAAACTTCTTGGTTCAGTTCCTCACGACATCGGTCTGAACGATCCGTGGCTCGAACTCAACGCTTATAACTTCTTCAACACGGACTCTTGGAAAGACTTGAACTCCAAGTTTGTTCTCCAAGTCTATAGAGACGTGGTTGCCACGGGTGACCAGAGCTTCGCAAGAACGGTTTGGCCGTCTGTTTACGTAGCGGTTGCTTACTTAGATCAGTTCGATAAAGATGGAGACGGGATGATTGAGAACGAAGGGTTTCCAGATCAGACGTACGATGCTTGGCGTGTTACAGGGGTTAGTGCTTATTGTGGCGGTCTCTGGGTCGCTGCTCTTCAAGCTGCGTCCGCGTTTGCTAGTATTGTTGGCGAAAACGCTGTGGCCGTTTACTTGAATGCAAAATATGAAAAGGCTAAATGTGTTTACGAGAAGCTATGGAACGGTTCGTACTTCGACTATGACAATAGCGGTTGCCGTTCTAGCTCTTCAATTCTTGCTGATCAATTGGCTGGACAATGGTAAGATACAACTCAACCGCTGCGTTTGCGTTTGTCCTTCTCAAATCGCAGTCCCTAATGAAACAGCGTTTGTAGGTACGCTAGAGCGTGTGGATTGAAGCCGATAACTAAAGAAGAATGGATTAAGAAAGCGCTCGAGACGATCTATGAGTTTAATGTGATGAAGGTGAGAGGAGGAACACGTGGCGCTGTAAACGGGATGACTCCGAAAGGACAAGTGGACACGAGCTCGCTTGTTTCTAAGGAGGTTTGGGCTGGAACAACTTACTCTGTTGCAGCTTGTATGATTCAAGAAGGACAAAGAGACAAAGGGTTTCAGACAGCAAGTGGAATCTACGAAGCTGTTTGGTCTGATCGTGGTCTCAGGTAAGCTCACTCACTCTGTGTTACAAAACCAACCGCACAGAGATACTTATCGATTTTTGTGTGTTTGGTGCAGTTGCTCGTTTCAGACGCCAGAAGCGTGGAACATGAATGACGAATATAGGTCTTTGTGTTATATGAGACCTCTTGCTATATGGGCTATACAATGGGCATTGACAAGAACACAATCTTTTGGAGATGAGAAAAAGTTAATGGAAGGTGATGAAGAAGAAGAAAGTGATTTATTGTTGAGACAAGACAACGGGTTCAAAGAAGTGGCTCGCTATGTGAAAATAGCAAAGAGCAACGAGCGCAGAAGCCGTCTCCAAGAAACGTACGAGGCAATCCTAGATACACTCCACTTATAGCCGGTTTACATGGCTCAACATTTTTACATCAAGTTTTATTGTGTGAAGAACAAAAATCTGTATTCTATTTTTGTGTGAAGAACAAAAATCTGTATTCTAATAATAGATAACATTCGGGGTTAAAATAGTTAATCTAAAGCTTGGGATTTGATCAACTATGTAAATGTTTATTGATGATAAAACCGAGTGTAAACAATGAATACAAGAGGTATTGATATGATCAATTTACCTTAAAACAAATCTCTCAAACAAGAGATTGATTACAATGATTAGAGGCCATATCCAGAGAAATTTGATATTTCACACACTAGAGTTATGAAATTAAGCTAGGCAGTAAATAATATAAAGCAACAAATAGTAAGAAAGTAAATAGGAGTTGTAAACAATGGAAGGATGGTACTATATTTAGGTTTCATTTAGGTTATCAGAATTATAATCTATAGATGCTATGGTTTGATCCTAGAACTCGAATGTAATAGTAAGATATCCAACTCTTACTGTGAGTCTAATCAAATGTTAAATCCTAAATGCCAGCTCTCGCATGCGAATAAGGAGCGAATATCGAGCTTAACTAAACTAGCTCTTGCATGCGCCTAACAATATAACTCAACAGAATTATTATCAGAAGATGAACCCACTCTCGCGATTGTCAACTATCCTAAGTTCAGGATTCCAGTGAACTACTCTAGAACACAAACATTTAGATCAGTTCTATAAAATACCCTATTAATCACCCTAAAATTCTATATGTCAGAAGTTTATCAAAACCCTAGAAAATCCATGAATCTAAAAAGGAATCTACTCATACATGATAGATGAAACATAAATCATATAATGATAGATAAATTAGAAATCAATAATAAAATCAAAGGAGTTACAAGAAGACTTCTATAAACAAGTGATAAATATGTATAGATGATTTAGGAAGATTAGTTTAGTCATCACAAATTTAGAATATTTATAAAAACGACTATCAATTAAAGGTAATTTGAAAAGTGGTTTTACTTTTGAATAAAATTAGAATTCTCCCTTATATTATAAAAATATTTGAAAATTTTAATAAAATTCAATATATTTTTATCAACATCTTTTTATAACTAAAATAAAATTTAAACTTATAGTAAAATATATTTATTATTAATATCCTTATGAATTATTAAAATTTTCTAGAAATGTTATAAATTTGATTGATTAATGTATATAATCAAAACAAAATTAGTAAAATGGTCTTATTACGACTTTTGTACAATCAACTTTTTTAAGTGATTATATTATTTTTTAGAATACATGTTTTTGAATGTTTTTTTAATGGGTCAGGTTTAAATTATTAAAAATAATATTCACGGTTTAAAATTGACTTAGGGCGTGATGGTTTTCCCGCTACCACCCGCAAAAACGCAGCTTTTGCGGTTGATAGCGGTTGTTGGCGTTTTGCAACAATCATACAAAACGCTATAATCGCTTCAAATCGCTACAAACCTCTAATATTTGTTTTTCAGAAAATTATATAAATAAAAATAAAAATATTCAATTAAAATTTTAAATTAAAATAATAGAAATACCAATTATATATATAATATTATATTTTAATTTATATTATAAAACTTTAAAGAAAAATATTTCTATATTTTAAAAAAAATTAATGGTATAATTTTATAAGTATAATTTTTATATTTATTATAATAATATGATTTTCAATATTTTTATAATTATATAAAATATAAATATTGTTCATTTATATTTAACCACTGTTGTATTTGGTAGTTAACCAGTCATAAGTATCCCGCAAACGCAACAATTTTTAACCGTTTTACCAGTCGTCCAAATCTCTTAATAACGCATAAAACCGCAACCACCTGCAGCCGCAGCCGCAACCGCTGCGGTTACACCAGTCAGCCCCTTAGTCGATCTTTAGAGATTTTTGTTGGGAGAATATTAATTTCATCACAATACCACTTTTAAGTTTACTTTCGAATGGTAATTAGTTTGTGAGAAAAAAAAATTAAACTAAATTAGTTCACCCCCTAAATATTAAACTCTAAACAGTCAGAACCTAAATAATAATCATAAACATAAACACAAATACTAAGATAGTTTTGATTAAGTCTATTTTAAAAGGGTAAATCTTTCAAATGGACATTTTTGAATTTTTTTTGTCATAAAATAGACCTTAAAAATAACAAAAAGAGTCTTTTTTTATTTTGATTTTTTGTTTTTTTTTAAATTTTAAATTTCACCTCTAAAACCCACCCCATAACTCTAAAACCTAAGTTTATATTAGTTAACCTAACGATATAAATATATATAAATTACATTATTTAATAAAGTTTATTTTGATCATTTTTCTCTTTGAATGCTATTTTGGGAACAATTTTTTTTTAAATATATTTTGATCATTATCTCAATAATTTAAAAACGTAGCATCTGTTAAGAAATGAATGGGGGAACTTCTTATTCTTATTGATAATACTCAATGGAGGCTCTCTTTATATAGGGGTTACAAATAGACCGTCATAAGATAAATGGAAAGATAACATTCCAGGTAAACATGGAAAAGGAAAACACTAAACCAAAGTGCATTAGGTTTAGGAACATTGCTGTTTCTCTCTCTAGCCGGATAAGGTCTTGGTCGAATCCGGTTTAGTCTTGGTCTAATCCTCCTTATGGTTATTGCATCCACATCAATTTGGTTATAACATTCCCCATTGGATGTTATAACCATATAAAATTCATAATACGTTTGGTATGTTGCCTCATTAAAACCTAACCTGTAAAACCCATTTGGGATAAAACCACAGTTAGAAAAAAGAGTACAACCGTATTACTCCCCCTGATGAATGCACCACTATAGATCCTTTAATCTTCTCATTCCGATCTGATGTATTAGTTTACTTAGTATTGAGGTTAGTAATGCCTTAGTGAATAGGTCAGCCGAATTTTCACTTGAACGCACTTGAATCACTTGAACCTCCTTGGTTTTCTGTAACTCGTGGGTGAAGGAGAAGTTGGGCATATGTGCTTCGTCCTATCTCCTTTGATATAACCGTCCTTGAGATGAGCATTGCATGCTGCATTATCTTCATAGATGATGGTCGGCCCTTCTTTGCCATCGGTTATGCCACTATCGACCATAATGTGTTGTATCATCGACCGTAGCCAAATGCACCCTCGACTAGCCTCATGAATTGCCAAGATCTCCGAATGGTTAGATGATGTTGCGGCCATGGTCTGTTTCATTGATCTCCACGAAGTGGCTGTTCCTCCATTATACATAACCTGTTTGTGATCTTGCGTTATGTGGATCAGATAGAAAATCTGCATCTACAAAACCAATTAACCCCTCTTTGGGTTGATTAATTTGGTTAGTATAAAACAAACTTAAATCTTTCATTCCTTATAAATAACGAAGTATATGTTTATGGTTACTATTGGTTCCTTAGGACCTTTCTTTATCATCAGCTATATTATAAACTAAGCATACTGATATGCATGTTGATGGGTCATGGTCGTGACCAGTATATCCATTTGACGTTCAGCACATTTGGATCAATGGTTGTCCATCCCGCATCTATGGCAAACAGCTTTGGCATTCGTGGTCGGGCCTTGTGGTTTAGGTAAGAATCCACGGCCTCTACCTCGACCACGGCCGTATACGTTTTTATCTCGACCATTATGGTCTTGGCCGTATGGTCGGCCATGTTGGTTACCTCGACCATAACTTTCTCAGCCATATGGTCTTTGCCCGTATGATCGGCCGTAATTATCTCGGCTATAGGGACCTCGGCTAAACCGGTTACCGTGGCCGTATGATCGGCCACGCCCACGCCAATGTCCTCGACCACGACCATTATGGCTGTTATGGTCGGTATTTTGGAAATGGTGGGATTTCCTTTTCTCATTCGTGGCCATTTTAGAATCAGATAATGGGGATGCACCAGGAGGTCTTAATTCACTTGTCTAAAAATCAATCGATAACTTGTATCATTTGAAACCAATCAACTTTTCTTTAAGTTGGTTTATTATTAACACAAGAAATTTCCTTTTGTAAGAATATATGAACTGATTTTTGGATTGTTCTTATAGATTTCCTTTACTTAGTCGATCATATTATATGCAGCTGCTTTGTATCAGTTCATAAACAACTTAGGAACAAAGCTATTCTTTGGGAATTTCTTTTCCCATCTATATGGTACCTTTATTATCTTTATCTAGTGATTAATATACTGCTTACTACATCATCATTTCTTTCTATATGTATCCAGACTTTATCAATTTCGAATTGTAGTAACATCCACCACATAGGAGTATATCTCCTTATAATCCGTTCATTGGTCTCTGTGAGTATCTTTGTGTAATCAAGCCATTATTTTAATGCTTTAAGTAGGAATATGGAAACCTTAGACCACGTGGTCATATCCTATATCTCATGCTTTATTTTCCCTCTCAAGACCCATTTATCCACTGGTTTATCAGATGGCGTTGTATGCCAATACACCCATCTCTTCAATAGATTCTTTAAATCTTTCTTTTAAACCCCACGTTTTTCTTTTAATCTTATATTTATGAGTACTCACACGTGGGTTCATGATCCTCGCTTTATATCTTATATTCAAGTGCTACTTTGTATGCGCTATCTTCAATGTAAATATATCATTTGTATCGATACCCTTTTATGCGTTCCATTGTATTCCAGACATAACATAATTGATTGCAATCTTATGACCTTTAATACTATGGTGTTTGGCGTCCCAAATCACCTTAAGTACCATGGAGTTTGGCATCCCAAATTCCATTGTATGGTATCTTATATTGGTCGACCATTTTCTATGTCTGGGATAGTTTCCTTTATGACCTCGGATTTGTCATTCTAGCACCTTTCTTTTTTCTTTCAAGGTTCCTTATCTTATGGAACATATTGGTCTATCTTGTATAGACTCTGTAGCAATTTGATTGTGTCTCTTCTAGGACAACAAATTCGTTGGTGCAAGCTGGTATGACTTAGTCATTTTTCTTTTCGGGTCAATGTGTCTGGCATCTAGTTTCTGCTAGCTTTTGTATCATTTGATTACATTCTTTGGATGTCTTAAATCATATTTTCTAGTCTGAGGATCTTGCCAAGACAATGATGGTTAATACCATTCTACCAGCTTATAACTTTCTTCTTTTAATGTTGGATGATCAGATTACTTATCTCTTGTAATCTGTGTTCTTGGCCACTAATTAGATCACCCATGTTTGGCTCAAGACACTTTAAAAAATCATGTGAGAAAGACATTTTCATCCAACATATATTCTCATTCTCAATCCTCTTCTGAGGTTTCATCTTAAATGACACATATGTCTGTGGTGGTATATTCAGATTGTTTTAAGATGGTTTATGTATATGTCTGGATTATGACCCTTAATCTAAGATGAGAATATCTATACACACTTATATGGCCTGATGCATATTAATCTTAAACATGTAAATTCATGTGTCCCCAAGCATTCGGTAGTGGCCTTTGTATTATAAAGAATTCGGCCAAGTCTACTATGGTCATGGACCTTGTCACACGGATTTGTAGTATGTTCATGGATCACGGTTTGTCCTCACTCCCCCTCATGGACATACTTATGATCACGTGGTACTTGGGACAATAGAGCCTAATGAGTTTTCCTTGTGTACATTTTACACAACGTGAGATTTTTATGGGATAACTCTTTGTGTCTTTTGTAATATTTTCTTTGCATCAAGTTTGGACTTGGATGACTAATCCAGTCATGCCATAAAGTGTAAATTTCGTGGGTATATAGGATACCATGGTTTTTTCCTTTATCATATTGATCTTTGGCATAGTCTAGATCAGTAGAGTATGTAGGTATAGTCTTGACCACTTTCTTATAAGGCTTTTAGGCATTTTTCTTATAATCTGAAAGGAACTTTTGTTTCTTTTTCCCATTGGTTCAATGTGGAAATCATCCATTCTCAAGTCTTTATAACTCAATGGGTCTTTTATTGGGTGAATAAATTTGTGCCCCTTTAGGCAATGCCTTTTGCCGTGGTCTATATTAGATTGACTATCCTTTTATTTTCGTTTATCAATCAATAACACAGAAATGACAATCATGGAAATGACATTATAGAAATGAATCATAAAAATGTCAAACATCAAAACAAGTTTTAATTAAAAAAATCAAGGATTACAAATGTCAAACTTATTTATCATCTTGAAGATAATCAGAAGTTTCATATTCTAGTAAATTATCCTTATCATGATCAAAATCGTTTTTATCATCTTGGACTATCATGTGGGCTTCAAGATTCTTTCCCTTCAAACTTTCTTGATATAGATCACATAAATGTTTGGGAGTCCTGCAAGTCTTTGCCCAATGACTGCTCATTCCACACCTATGGCACACTGATTTGGTCGGCTGTGAGGGTTTGAAATGATTCCCTCGGCCTCGTCCATTTTCTCGACCATACGAGTTATTCTGGACTTTATCTTGGCCATTATCTCAACCATAAGGGCTACCTCGACCGCAGCCATAATTGCTTCAACCGCGGCCACGTCTTGACCATCTACTACGGCCTCGACCGTTTTGGTTGTTAGCATGGTTGTGGTTCGCCTCTCTATCAGTGTTAGTAGCTGTGTGTGCCTCATGTAATGGTGTGGAACTTGGAGGTCTCATTTCACTGTTTCTCATTAATAGTTCATTGTTCTGCTCCGCAAAGAGCAAACAAGATATAAGATCAGCATATGTGGTGAAGCCTTTCTCACGATATTGTTGTTGAAGCAACACATTGCTTGTGTGGAACGTGGAAAAGGTTTTCTCAAGCATATCCTTATCTGTAACCGTTTCTCCACACAGTTTCAATTTTGAAACGATCTTAAACAGTGCAGAATTGTACTCGTCCACAGACTTATAGTCTTGGATCCTTAAGTTTCTCCAATCATAATGAGCTCTGGGTAAGATCACCGTTCTTTGGTGATCATATCTGCTTTTCAGCTCTGTCCAAAGCTCAAGAGGATTTTCAATAGTTAAGTACTGATCCTTGAGACTCTCAGCCAAGTGATGTCTTATTATTAGTATGGCTCGGTATCTATCTTTCTCACTGACATTATTGTCATCTATAATACTTTCACCTAGCCCTATAGACTTTAGGATGATCATGGTATCACGCGTCCATTGAAGTTAATTATCTCTAGAGAGATTAAAGACCGCATATTCCAAGTTATTGATTTTCGACATCTGAGATCATATGATTATGAGTTTTAGAATTCAGAATTTTATAAACCTATCAAAATGACTTCTAGGTTCAATTGCAATCAAGACAATAGTGATTCATTGAACAATAACCGGTTTATAAGTATGATGCATTGCCATTCGGCCAGTACGAGAATGATGCAATGTAATTTATCAACCTAACAAGGTTATATGGTCCATTCAATCTATCAACCTAATTAGTTATGAAAATCGGTTTATGTTTTAAGACCATGTGGTCGGTTCAATCAAAACAATCAATAGTTTCTTTTAACAATCCTAACAAGTAGTTTCTAGGTGATCAATCAATCAAACAAACAATCAAGCAAATTCAGTTTTATAATTAAAGCTAATTGGTTTACAGTTAGCAAACCTAATTAGATCATAATTAGAGTTATTGGTCGATTTAGGTTTAGGGTTTTAGCAATCATAATTGAATTATAATTATGTTTATGATTAGGGTTTTAACAACCTAACAAGTCTAATTGATTTTAGGGTTTTGTAGATTAACAATCCTAGCACCTGGTTTTTATGTGATTTGCAATCAAAACTATCAATCAACAAGCAATCAACCAATGGATATGTACCCTATGTGATCAGAATGAAGTTCTCTATACTATCCAACAACCTAGCAAAGATCTATGATCGATGTTATAAATTAGGGTTTTAGGGTTACCGTGAACCTCAGATCGGGTTTGACGGACCATCGAGATTGTCGCGGGTTGTGGACTGATTGCAAGCTGGTCGGAGTGCTGAGAGCTATCGGGTTGTCGTTCTGGATGAATCGCGTGCTGGATCGAGGTGCTATCGGCTGTCGGGTGATGCTTTCTACCGGGTGATGCTTGTGGTGCTATCGGGTGGTCTAGGGTTTTGTATCGGGTTGTAGAGAGAGAGAGAGAGAGAGAAAGAGAGAGAGAAAGAAAGAGAGAGATTGGGTGTGTTTTAATTGCAGGGAGCTGAGATTGAATCGATGGGGTTTTTAGGGTTAGGGTTCTTGACGGCTGCTTTTTGAGTTTGTGGAATCGGATTTTATCTTAGGTTTTATGAGAGACGTATCGTGCTGATAACATGTTAAGAAAAGAATGGGGGAACTTCTTATTTTTATTGATAATACTCAATGGAGGTTCCTTTTATATATGGGTTACAAATAGACCGTCATAAGATAAATGGAAAGATAACATTTCTAAATAAACATGGAATAGGAAAACACTAAACCAAAGTGCATTAGGTTTAGGAACATTGCCGTTTCTCTCTCTAGCCGGATATAGTTTTTGTCGAATCCGGTTTAGTCTTGGTCTAATCTTCCATATGGTTATTGCATCTACATCAATTGGTTTATAACATCATCTATTTTTTAAGGCGTTTCCATTAATCGTTTGAGTAATAAAATGATTCTTTGTAGTAAAAAAAAGTATTTCAAATAGATGTAATAATAAGTTGCCTTATAACAAATTAATTAATTACGCATGAATATTAGTTAGTATACAATATTAATTTGTTTCCTTATAACAAATATATTACTTGCGCAAGAATATTATTTAATACATGTAATAATTAATTTCCTTATAACAAATATATTACTTGCGCAAAAATTATTACATGATTCATGTAATAATTAGTTTCCTAAAAACAAATATATTATTTGCGCAAGAATTATTACATGATTCATGGTGATAATTGATTCGTAGAGAACTAATATTCTTGCGCAAGAAATATATTACTTGCGAAAAAATTTATTACTTGCGAAACTAATTATTACAGCTAATGTTTAAGTAAAATAATTAACTACAGATTACTTGCGCAAGAAATATATTACTTGCGAAAAAATTTGTAGATCATTTGATTCGTTATCAATTATTTGTTATTAGTTTCCTTATAACAAATATTAGTTAATACATGTAATAATTAGTTGCCTTATAACAAATTAATTAATTTCACAATAATATTAGTTAATACATGTAATAATTAGTTTCCTTATAACAAATATATTACTTGCGCAAGAATTATTACATGATACATGTAATAAATAGTTTCCTTATACCGATTAAATAACTTGCGCAAGAATATTAGTTAATACATGTACTAATTAGTTTCCTTATAACAAATATATAACAAATATATATACCCACACATTTCTTAATCATCCGTCGTAGTGTCAACGTTAATGGTGTTTCTCACTAAAGCTGATGAGCATGGCGTGAAGACGGTGAGGCACATCAAAGGAGGTCTTAATCCCATCTCAATTAACGATCTTCAGTTTAATACTCCTCATCTTGGACATATTGCTAAAATCGGATTAATCGTTGCCGTTGTTGCTTTAACCGTAAGTCACTTAACAATTGAGTAATAGTTACTTATTTTCATTGATTAATTAATTATGTTTCCATTCATTTTTATCAGGAAGCCATTGCGGTGGGAAGGTCGTTCGCCGGAATTAAAGGGTATCGACTCGATGGAAACAAAGAAATGGTGGCCATTGGATTTATGAATTAACTTGGTTCCTTCACATCTTGTTATTTTGCTACTGGTAAATTAAACTAACTGTTTCTTCGTATATGATATTCCATCTCTTTTATTTTTAGTGTCCCTTTAGTTTTGTATATACGAAGTAATAAAACATTTAATTTTATATATTTTTTTTTTATTTTGAATCTCCAAGCTTCTCAGAGCCCAAGTTTGTTTCTTACACTGTCGAAAACATCCCAAGGGTAATAAAAACTAAAAATCTGGAAACTTTTGACCTTTTTAGCATTGCCTTAGAGGCTTATTCTTTTGTGTTTCTTTCACAGTCACTACATCAAAACATAAGCGTTGGATCTTCAGCTCAACAATAGATAATGTGGGAGAATAGATCAGGACATGGTTTTGCTTCAATGGGGATATCTAATCCGCCTTCTTGGACAGTATCTTTGCCAAGTGAGTCGAGTCAGATCCTTCAGCTTCAAGAGCCTCCTCAGGTCTTTGAATGTCTTCCTCTTCCCGACACCATTGAGGTAAGTAAATACCATTCATCTCAGTGGTTTATGATGATGGTGATGATTCTTGAATCTTGTTTATTGTATGATTGTGATGAGTTTGAGGAGCCTCACAAATCCAACTATGACTACTTGTTCAGACTCATAAGCGCTCTTAAGCAGGAGGTTCAAATTAGGGTAAAGATATGTAAATCCCTTTTTAGTTTCTTGGTAAGCATGTTATCTCGTAAGAGTCTAACACTTGTTTTGTTTTTATTCTTTTTTTTCCCGGTTTGCAGGACACACGCGAGAACTTCTCACGTGTTGTGTAAGTCTTTTTTTTGTAAGTCATGAGAACTTCTCAGAGAACTTCTCAGAGAACTTCTCAGAGAACTAATTATGTAAGTCTTTTTTTTCACGTGTCACTCATACAGAACTTCTCAAAAGAATTTGAGACATTTGATTGGTTGATTTTTTGGAATTTCTTAATCATTTTTTAAAATTAATCGATCCCACGATAATAGGAAAGTACTATTGAATACTAATTGCAAGGAAAAACATAATTTAATGACGAATTAATATCACTTTCCAAATGACTTACATAATTAGTTAATAAATTACTTGCGCAAGAATATTAATTAATACATGTAATAATTAGTTTCCTTATAACAAATAAATTACTTGCGCAAAAATATTAGTTAATACATGTAATAATTAGTTTCCTTATTATAAATAAATAACGTGCGCAAGAATATTTTCCTAGGAGGGAGGGAGGGAGGGAGGGAGGGAGAGAGGGAGGGAGGGAGGGAGAGAGAGAGGGAGGGAGAGAGAGAGAGAGAGAGAGAGAGAGAGAGAGAAAGAGAGAGAGAGAGAGGGAGAGAGAGAGAGAGAGAGAGAGAGAGAGAGAGAGAGAGAGAGAGAGAGAGAGAGAGAGAGAGAGAGAGAGAGAGAGAGAGAGAGAGAGAGAGAGAGAGAGAGAGAGAGAGAGAGAGAGAGAGAGAGAGAGAGAGAGAGAGAGAGAGAGAGAGAGAGGGAGAGAGGGAGGGAGAGAGGGAGGGAGAGAGGGAGAGAGAGAGGGAGAGAGAGAGAGAGAGAGAGAGAGAGAGAGAGAGAGAGAGAGAGAGAGAGAGAGAGAGAGAGAGAGAGGAGAGAGGAAGAGAGGGAGAGGGAGAGGGAGAGGGAGAGAGAGGGAGAGAGAGGAGAGAGGGAGAGAGGGAGAGGGAGAGGGAGAGGGAGAGAGAGGGAGGGAGAGAGAGGGAGGGAGAGAGAGAGTTGAAATGTTATATTTCTATTCTATGTTTTCTAAATAGAATAAAACACAATCATATATTATCGCATTTGAAGATGAAACTAAAGATATTGGATAGAGAGAGAGAGTAAGAGATGTAAAGATAAAAGAGAAATATAGGTAAATAGAAGAAAGAAATAAAGAAATAGGATAATGAGAGTGAAAGAAAATATTGAGTAGAGAGAGATAGAGGGAGAGAAGAAGTAGAGAGAATTGTAATTTTTCATCTTTATTATGTATTTTCTAAAGAGAATATAATACTATAGAATATTGTCTCATATGTTCAGAAGGGGAGAGAAAAAAAAAGAGAGAGAGAGAGAGTTGAAATGTCACATTTTTATTCTATGTTTTCTAAATAGAATAGAATACAATCGTATATTATCGCATTTGAAGGGTAGTCGTTTTAATATGTCTACATAAACTTTTCAAAAAAATAAAACATAATAATATTTTTACCTAAATAAAAACTTACAACACATATACAATACAATTCTAATTAGTGATAATATAAATATGTTACATCTAAAACTATACACTATTAATTCCAGATTTGGAAAATAAAATATTTTTTTAAACACACAAATTATTTTGGGACGTTGCAATTATGCATACCGGAACGACTACGTCTTGATACTTAAGTTACTTTGTTCCATCTCGTCCGTGTAAAATATCGAGTACCAACATTTTCCTGTGTCTGATGCTTTCTCCTAAAGACGGTGGTCTTATGATATAAATTCGTTACTGCTAAAACTTTGTACTACTTAATTCATAATTTGAATATGTTTATGCCCGCACAGGGTGCGGGCCGGTCACCTAGTTTCAATTAATTTCTCTTGTAAGATATAGTTAAATTAAAAGACATGTCCAAATTAGTCATTTTGTCATGAAATGCATCCGGATGCAAATGCAAATTCAAAAAAAAAAAAGAACAAACAAACACAGTTACATCTGGATGCTTCATCTAGATGTATTTTTCAAATGTAGAAATGAACAACACCTAAATGGAACATCTGGATAAGACATCTAGATAATCTATCTACATGAACCTTCCAGATGTCTAAACGAACATGACCTAATTTGGTTAGTCATGGAACATCTGGATAAGACATCTAGATGAACCTTCCAGATGTACAAACGAACATGACCTAATGACCTAATTTGGTTAGTCATGGAACATCTGGATAAGACATCTAGATGAACCTTCCAGATGTACAAACGAACATGACCTAATTTGGTTAGTCAGATCATAGTAATAGACCAGTTTACTTAAAAATCAAATAAGATGTTAGAAGAAAGGGTGCTAGTAGAAAAATGTGGCACATGGTGTTGATAAGAATATTAAAACTATCCTAGGTGTAATTCTTTCTAAATATTATGCTGCCCCAAAACAATTAAATGAAGGGTTGGCTGCCTAAAACCCCCTGTAAATATAAGCACCCTATCTATTCCCTCCTCAACTACCAAGCTCATGACAAATCTACCCAAACTTATGATTTCTCTTTAGATCTCCCCCTAAAGTTTTTATTCCCCCCTCTCTAATTCAATTTCAAAATCGAGACTAAAGAGAAATTAACTCCGTTATGTAATTAGCGATTGCCCATTAGGAAAGAACCCGACCCAACATTAAAAAAGAATCCGACCCGGAATTTTTTTTTTAAAAAAAATCAATTTGGGATTTTTATGAGGGTTAGTCTATCTTCTTCACTCAACGACACAGAGGGACCCCGAAGAAAAACTGGAAAGAGAGAGAGAGAGACGACGAGGAATTGAGAGAGAGAGAGAGACGACGAGGAATTGAGAGAGAGAGAGAGAGAGAGAGAGAGAGAGAGAGAGAGAGAGAGAGAGAGAGAGAGAGAGAGAGTGGTCTCTCTTTGTCTCTATCTCTCTCTATTCGTCGTTGTCGTCGTCTCTCTCTGTTTCTCTCTGTCTCTCCAATTTTTCTTCAGGAGTCGGAATCTCTCTGTGTCGTTGAGTGAAGAAGATAGACTAACCCTAATAAAAATCCCAAATCGATTTGTTTTTTTTAAAAAAAAAAATTCGGGTCGGGTTCTTTTTTAATGTCGGGTTCTTTCCTAATGGGCAATCGCTAATTAACATAACGCAGTTAATTTTTCTTTAGGCTCGATTTTGAAATTGAATTAGAGAGGAGGAAATAAAAACTTTAGGGGATATCTAAAGAGAAATCATAAGTTTGGGTGGATTTATTATGAGCTTGGTAGTTGACGGGGAATAGATAGGGTGATTATATTTACAGGGGGTTTTAGGCATCCAACCCTTAAATGAATAGTAAAATCGTCTTTTCTTGTCGAATAAAATAGCTCAAAAGATTTTGTTTTCCCTTTCCTATTTTCGTATTTCCTCTCGACTTTGTAGCCACTGGATATAAGTAACTCTAATCAAAAGGCATTATGTACTATAGAAACTCAGAAGCCAATCTACACCGCGAGAATAAAAACCATTTTGAAACCTTTAAAAATGGATCTTTCTCAAAAAAGAAAAAAAAGACCTTTAAAAATGGTTTATTTGCATTCTAAGTCTTGAAAACACACACAAGTTGGAAAAGGAAACCTGAACTTCAGCTTTTTGATGACAACATTTGAAACCTTCTATTTCAAACCAAGCAAACTGCAATTTCCTGGTTTTAAGACAAAGCAATTGTAGTTCTCTTCTTTTTGCTTCTTCAAATCACAAAATCAAGATTATTTTATTCTTTTTTTATTACTGCCCTTCGTTCTTGTCTTGGCGTTCACTTGAAACTCTCTCAAGTTTTTTCTTTTTGACATAAAGCATATATATAGCAGATCAGGTTCCACAAATCAACCAAGTACTTACCTCTTCAGTTTCTATAGATCTAATCCTACAGTCTCTGCATTATAAGATCTTTTTTTGTTTGGACTTAAACTGTGGATAAAACAACTGTTATGGAGAAGAATACAAAGGTGAAGCTTGCAAGTGATGCTGAAGATAAGGTTCATCTAATTAGCTTGTTAATGTCTAGCTTCGTTTTGATCATAGTCTACGAATGTTTGTCCAATATAAGTATAACTATTTTCGTATGTACGCTTAGCAGCATCATACTACTGAAGAGCAGGATAGCATAATCCTGAACCCTAACTTTGAGGACGGCCTCAACAATTGGAGTGGAAGAGGGTGCAAGGCTGTCTTGCACGAGTCTATGGATGGAGGGAGAATCGTGCCGCTCTCAGGGCACGTTTTTGCTGTAGCAACAGAGCGTAAAGCCACATGGAACGGGATTCAACAGGAGATTTCAGGAAGATTCCAAAGGAAGCGTGTCTATGAAGTAACATCAGTCGTCCGAATATTTGGCAACAATGTAACGAGTGCAACAGTACAAGCGACTCTTTGGGTCTTAAATGCAAACCAACGCGAACAATACAAAGCCATTGCTAAGTTGGTTTCTCATCTCCTCCATTGTTAAGAAAAAAAAACATCAATATCGTGATTAAGTTCAGTAAACTGATAGAATTCTGCTATGTCAATGAATCATATTAGTGTGCAGGTGACAAATAAAGATTGGGTAGAGTTGAAGGGAAAATTCTTAATTCATGGTTCACCATCGAGGGTAATACTATACCTTGAAGGCCCACCTCCAGGAACCGACATTCTTGTCAACACTTTAGATGTCAAACATGCTCGGCGGAACCGTCCATCTCCTCCACCATTCTACGATGTCAGTTCCTTAACTATAAACAATGCTTTAAAAACTTGCTATAGCACGATTCGTGGTCAGTATATTGAGTCAAAACAAATGATGAAACATGGATGAATTTAAGTTATCAATGGTCTAGATCAAAAGCAAAAATTTGCAAGATGTTTAGGGTTTGGATACAACAATCACAAAAAATATACAAAGACTAAAGTCTACCTACAGTTGATTTCACTTTAGAACATGATGGTGTTTATTTCTCTTTCCCCACCTCACGCTTTGTAATGCACCTAGTCTTCTGGTTATATATAGCTTCTTACAAAACCTGTTTGAAATATTAGTGTGATCAATTTGTAATCAGATTCCATTAACCTGTTTCTGTTTGTGGTGTATTTATGCCAGAATCCCGGTTTTGGAATCAATATAGTTGAAAACAGTGAAGTAAGAGATGGGGAAACTCAACCATGGTTCACTCTAGGAAACTGCAAGTTGAGTGTTGGTCAAGGCGCTCCTCGCACTTTGCCGCCAATGGCTAGAGACACGCTTGGTCCTCACAAACCTCTTGGCGGAAGCTACATCCTTGTGACCAATAGATCTCAGACATGGATGGGTCCGGCTCAAATGATAACTGACAAAATCAAACTATTCTTAACATATCAAATCTCAGCATGGGTGAAGATTAGTGTGGGAGCTAGTAGTGGTATAAGTGCTCAAAATGTGAACATTGCACTCAGCGTCGACAACCAATGGGTGAATGGAGGACAAGTCGAGGTCAGCGTTGGTGAAACATGGCATGAACTAGGAGGATCCTTTAGGCTCGAGAAGCAGCCCCAAAACGTCATGGTTTATGTTCAAGGTCCTGCGGCTGGCATTGATCTGATGATTGCGGGATTGCAAATATTGCCTGTGGACCGTCGGGAACGTATCAGATGTCTCAAGAAACAAGTTGACGAGGTTCAAATTCTCTTTAATACTCATTATATATGCAGTGTAATAAGTTTCTAAGTTCAACAATATTGTTTCATGGTAGGTACGTAAGCGCGACATTATCTTGAAATTCTCAGGACTTGATGAATCCTGCGATTTGTTTCCTTACATAGTGAAAGTGAAACAAACGCACAACAGTTTCCCGGTAGGAACGTGCATTAATAGAACAGACATAGACAATGAAGACTTTGTTGATTTCTTCACAAAGAACTTTAACTGGGCAGTGTTCGGAAACGAGCTAAAGTGGTACTGGACAGAGGCCGAACGCGGAAAGCTCAATTACCAAGATGCAGACGATATGTTGGATCTTTGTATCGGCAATAACATTAACGTTAGAGGGCACTGCATCTTCTGGGAAGTTGAGTCCACGGTTCAGCCCTGGGTTCGTCAGCTGAACAAAACAGAGCTGATGAACGCTATCCAGAAGCATCTCACTGATATCTTAACGCGATACAAAGGTAAATTCAAGCACTACGATGTCAACAACGAGATGCTTCATGGTTCTTTCTATCAAGATAGGCTTGGCAAAGGTGTCAGAGCTTTGATGTTCAACATTGCACACAAGCTTGATCCATCTGCTTTGCTCTTTGTGAACGATTACCATGTCGAGGACGGTGCTGACACACGTTCGTCCCCGGAGAAGTATATCAAACTTGTTCTTGAATTGGAAGCGCAAGGAGCAGCCATAGGAGGAATAGGGATACAAGGACACATAGATAGTCCTGTTGGAGCCATTGTTTGCTCTGCTCTTGATAAGCTCTCTGTTCTTGGTCATCCAATCTGGTTCACAGAGCTTGATGTGTCTTCCAGAAATGAGTTCGTTAGAGGAGAGGATCTTGAAGTCATGTTGTGGGAAGCATTTGCTCACCCTGCCGTTGAAGGTATAATTTACTTCAATTGCCCATTTTTGATTGATTGGTAAAACCATTTGAGTTTTTAAAATACAAGATGATTTCTATGCATGTGTTTTTTTTTTTTATAACTGTGGCATCGAGAACAAATTTATATTGAAAATCTTATGATATTTTGGAGATACAAAGTGCTTTTTATAGTGCTTGTTTTGTTGACAAATATTATGTTATTTGATAAACTTCATAATATAATGAACGAAAACATTTTTTTTCCTACCAATTACTTCATCCAATAGCATCCTACGAAAAATACCCAAAATTTGTGTATTATATATAACGTTACACTTATCTAACTTTGTGTTTCTCATTATTTTTGTGGATATATTGTATAAAATTTACCTTTGTTTTTTATATTACATATAGCTGGGATTCCTAACAAAATGAACTTAAAACGTTGAGATACATATTTGCTTATAACAGGAATAATGTTATGGGGATTTTGGGAACTATCTATGAGTAGGGAGAACTCAAATTTGGTGGAGGGAGAGGGTGAAATAAACGAAGCCGGTAAACGGTTTTTGGATGTGAAACAAGAATGGTTATCTCATGCCTATGGAATCATCAATGATGAATCAGAGTTCATATTCAGAGGCTATCTTGGGACTTACGCCGTCGAAGTTTGTACTCCGGCTGGGATTGTTCTCAAAACGTTTGTCGTCGAAAAGGGAGAATCTCCATTTGTTCTCTCGATTGATCTATCATCTTTGTGATATTTGTGTTTCTTTTCCACTGCTTGTCTTATATATATTATGGGTGGGGATTTATTCTTCGTGAAGCATGTAACCTATGCTAAAAAGTTGTTATTGTTTTCGATTATTTGATAGTATATGTTAAACAAGTACTGTTACGTTTTGTTTTAGGTCAAATTAATTAATATTAATTGGGGGCATAAATCTCGTTAGGTCTAATAGAATACAATGTATGACAGAGTAAAAGTATCGATAAGCAGAGAACTGTTGAATTCTAAAAATGCACGTTAACTAAAATTTGCTAAGATTCCCAAACAATACAAGCCATAAGCTTACACAATTTGTGTTGTTGATATTTCTTGGAGTCAAGATTCACACTTTAGTTCTTGTGGCTGGGCTTGGAAGGAATTATCGGGAGATCCAACTTTTAAGAATAATCATGAACATGAGAAGGAGACTGTGGTCATTACATTCATACTTGGAAGCACTCTTATAGGCGGTGGAATAGATGATATCGTACTCGAGTTCTCAGCTTTTGGAACAGATTGTAGAAACTTGATATCGATGATAGAAAATCTATGAATATGGCCGAACTTTTCAGTGGAGCTAAAAAGTTAGCAACACTGAAGCGAAGATTTCAGGAGTTCACTATTGCCTAGTTCACAATTAGATACCATCCTCTAACTGAAAATACTACAGTTGATTCATTAGCTAAGATGGTTAGAACGTTTCATAAAGATTTTTATTTTATTGATTGTTCTATTATTGTTTAGAATTTGACAAACACCAAATCGATATGCATATTCTAATAACTATTTTCTCTATATCTTTGAAAAAACACTTTTAGAAAATAAAAAAAAATTGTTTCAAAATGTTTTGTGAGTTGAAATAACATGTTCTTATGTTTTGATTGAAAAAAAATGCTCTTAGAAAATTGATTTTTGAAATTTGATAAATTTGATTTTTAATTATTTTTGAGATTTCTCAATTACCAGTTAATCCTTGAAAACTATCTATATATGTTTTTGATTACTGAGTTTTACCACAGGCCAAGTAACCTAATGTGCACGCTACCACAATCGAATGGTATATCAATGTAGCACTTTAGGATCGAATCCACAAGGAACTAATGATCTGTAACACTAAGAATACACACACTTTCTTAATCTAAGCAAATAAAAAGATGGATGATTGGTAACAAACTAAGATCCTAGAAATATAAACAAGGTGATCTCAAATCCAATAAAGAAATCTGAGATCTTCACTCTTTGGTGACTGATCGGAAGGGTGATCCTCATGTATCGGCTTCTCTGCATCCGACGTACCTTCTGGCTTGTAAGGAGCGATCTTTGTCGCAACCTTACACCACACGCAAGCTGTTCTCTGTTCTCTCTCTCCGGCCGTATTCATCTATTACCCGCCGCTCTCCAACCTCTGTTGTCCGTGAATCTCGACCATCAAACGACGATCTCGGTGGTCCTCTCCAACCTCTGTTTCTCGTGGTCCTTTCACAGATCCTTCGATCTAACAGCGGTCCTTTGTTTCTTTGTTTCACACGATCTCGTTGGTTTGTGTGATCAATCGGATTTCTGAGAATAAGAGTTCGTGTTTTCAACGGAGTACAATTCTTATTGGTATTGTGACGTTTCTTTAATCCTGCGGAGTATTTAAAACACTAGTGATCCAACGCCATTGTATGGGGTCAAGGAACAGACTCACGTCGGCTCATATGGCTGATGTTAAAGGCAAATCTATTTTGTTTGAAGATGATGATGAGCCCATAAAGCTCACTGAACAAGACGATGCGTATCTAATCAAGGATTGCAACTTGTCTCTTATTGGCAAGATTTTAAATCCTAAGAAGCAAAATGTTGAGAAACTTCTCCAAACTATGCCAACTCAATGGGGAGTTCAAGACAAGGTTACCGCAAGCGACTTAGGCAATGGAAAGTTTCTAATTACTTTCACTGAGGAGGAGGATCTTAACGCTGTGCTAAGAAAAGGACCTTTCCATTACAACTTCTGTATGTTCGTATTGGTGAAGTGGGAACCCATAGTACACGACGATTATCCATGGGTTATCCCCTTTTGGGTGTCTTTCATTGGTATGCCTTTGCATCTTTGGACGGACAAGAACCTTCGGAATATAGGTGGTAGACTCGGGTTAGTGGATACTGTTGACCTCTCGGGAGGCCGTCTGCTCATTCACATTGACTCGCGCAAGCCGCTGAAGTTTAAGAGAAGGGTCCAAAATCGAGAAGGGGATGAAGTGACGATAGATATTGAATACGATCTCCTCTTCAAACACTGTACAACTTGTGGTATGATGACCCATGAGAAAGGATATTGTCCTAATACTATAGTCAATCGAGAGCCTCAAGTAGAGCAAGGAGCTGTCTTTAACCGGGTGCGATTCCCTACTCTCCCACGTGATCATAAGTCACGTGAGCAAAGCAGTGAGCCGGATAAGACATGGGTTCGAAGAGACATGGCGCATGAGACATCTCATAACAGCAGACGCAATGACCTGCAGTCCCGACTTCATGAACCAAGATGGCGACATGAGGATCCATCTAAGGTTCCTGACCGTCCTCGGTCGAGATATAATGAGGAGGATAAGCGCGGCTCTAAGCATTCTGACAGGATCATGCACGGGAGGGATGGCCTAAACAGAAGACATCAGTATACGGGTGCTGGTGGACACCGCCGAGATGGAAAGCCATATGATCGCTATGGCAATAAGATATGGCGCGAGAAATCGTTAGATAAGGGCCACACTTCAGACGGTATTGCTAATAGCAGGGGATCTTATGTTCTTGGTGCAAATGAGATTGGGAATGCACATGCAGTTGTTCCTTATGAACAACCAAAGCAAGGAGGTGAGACAGTATCGGTGAGTGATCAAGGTCACCAGCGATATGTTGGGGATGGAGCAAATTCGGAGGAGCGAAAGAAACTGGCTAGCACTATTGTATCTCCTGCTTTGAGACGCCCATCGATGGATGATAATGTCACCATCCGAAACAGGAGTGCTGCAAAATCGCTCACGTATTCTCCTCAAGAGGATCGAATCGTGGATCAGCATGAACCTGTCATTGATGCCCTAAGTGATATGGAGATTCAGGAGGATGATTTATTTGATGATGAGCTTCAGGAGTTGGAAGATGCTGCCATTTCAGCATCTGCAGTGGGTACAACGAAGTGAAACCATGATTCCACCGTATTGAAGAGAGGAAGTAGATCCAGAACTAGTACCACGTTGGGTATTCAAACGAAAAAATCAGAGTTCCTTCGTCGAGGTTCTCCTAAGCTGAGATCAACAATTGCTCCTTCTATGGCACAACCAAGAGACAAAGAAAAGGCAAGACACAGACACAGAAGATCAAGTAATACAACATGAACCTCAGGAAAGGATGCTGGTTTGGTGGGATCCAAAAACCCATCCAATCTTTATCCATGAAGACAATCAGTTGGAACTGTCGAGGGCTAGGAAACAACCTCACAGTTCGACGCCTTACGGAGATGTGTCAGAAGCATCGCCCAGGACTTGTGTTTCTTTCTGAGACGAAGAATAGGAGGCTGCTGTTGCAAGACATTCAGGCCGACCTAGGCTTTGATCGTTTGTTTACCGTTGAGCCACATGGACTCAGCGGAGGTTTAGCTTTGTTTTTTATGGATGATTTTCAAGTTAAGATTTTATTTTCAAATAACAAAATGATTGACATTGAGGCAATCATTGATGGAATAAAAGTTTACATGACATTTGTTTATGGAGATCCTGTTTTAGAACGTAGGGAGTTAGTTTGGGAACGTCTTACGCGTTTCGCAACAACAAGAAATGGACCTTGGTTCATGATTGGTGACTTTAATGAAATTACATGCCACGAAGAGAAAGAAGGGGGTCGTGAACGCACAGATAGCTCTTTCTTGCCTTTCAGACAAATGCTAAGTGATTGTGGGATGTTGGAGTTTCCATTCACAGGGAACATGCTATCATGGGCTGGGAAAAGAGCAGGGAGAGTTACTGTTAGATGCCGTCTGGACAGAGCTGTGGGTAATGAGGATTGGCATGATAAATTTCCTCATACCAAGACACAGTATATGAGGATGTGGGGATCGGATCATCGTCCGATCCTAGCTGATATTCTTAAAAAGAGACCACGAAGATCGAGAAATTTTAAGTTTGATAAGCGGTGGTTAGACAATGAGGAGCTTAGACAAGTGATTTTGGAAGGTTGGAAATCACCGGATCTTCCACCAGAAGCTAGCATAATGGAACACATTGCTAGCTGTAGGAGAGCTTTGAGCGAGTGGAAGAGACAGCACAATCTCAACTCTGATAGAAGTATGGAGGAATTAAAGGAGAAAGTAGACCAGCTATCATCAAATGCAATGCCACTACTGAGGAGATTGCAGCGGCTTTAAAAGAATTATCTGATGCCCTTAAGGCAGAAGAGTTGTTTTGGAAACAGAAGTGTAGGGTCTTTTGGTTACGGGAAGGAGATAGAAATAAAAAAATTTTCCTCGCTCTTACAAAGCAGAGAAGGGCAAGGAACATGATCACGCAACTTCTGGATGAAAATGGAAATGTGGTGCAGGATGAGGAAGGACTAGTAGCCATTGCTACTAATTATTTTAGACATATCTTTCAATCATCAAATCCGGAGGACATAGAGGAAGCTCTATCTGAAGTCTCTACTACCATTACACCTGTGGATAATGCAAGTCTCACAGCACCAGTAACTGAATGGGAGATCAAGTTAGCTCTTTTTGCCATGCATCCAGAGAAAGCCCCAGGACCGGACGGAATGACTGCACTCTTCTACCAAAAATTCTGGGATATTGTCAAAGAGGATTTAACTCTTATGGTTAATAAATTCTTGTTTGAAGGCGAGATTCCTAATGGCTTAAATGAAACAAATATATGTCTCATCCCGAAAGTTGATAAGCCTGATCAGATGAGTCAGCTACGCCCAATCAGCTTATGCAATGTTAGCTATAAGATAATCTCTAAGGTCTTATGCCAGAGGTTAAAAAAAGTTCTTCCAGATAGAATATCAGAAACCCAGTCGGCCTTTGTAGCGGGAAGGCAGATATCTGATAACATTATGATTGCCCAAGAGCTGTTTCATGCCCTAAGGATTAAACCAAGTGGACGGAATAAGAGAATGGCGATTAAAACGGACATGAGCAAGGCGTATGATAGAATGGAATGGTCCTTCATTGAGGCTACCATGAGTAAGATGGGTTTTGCAGAAATATGGATAACATGGATCATGCGTTGTATAACATCTGTTAGGTATAAGGTTTTGATGAATGGTCAACCAAGAGGAAATATTGTTCCAGAGAGAGGTCTACGACAGGGGGATCCTTTGTCCCCTTTCATTTTTATTCTGTGCACGGAAGCGCTCGTTAGCCTTCTAAATCACACAGAGAATCAAGGGAGGATAACGGGGATGCGTATCACGCGTGCGTGTCCGTCGATATCTCACCTTCTCTTTGCTGATGATAGTCTGTTTTTCTATAAGGCGGAGCCCCGTGAATGTGAAGAAGTAATGAAAGTGGTCAAGAAATATGGACAGGCCTCTGGTCAATGTATTAACTTCGACAAATCTTTTTTACTCTTCGGTAAGAGGATTGGACAGGAGGTTAGACAAGAAATTAAAGATACCCTTGGCATTCAGAACGAAGGAGGAATGGAACTTATCTAGGAATTCCGGAGGATATTAGCGGGTCCAAATGTAAGCTCTTTGCGTTTCTAAAGGACAAGCTACGAAATAGGGTTAACGGGTGGACAGGTCGGTGGCTATCTAAAGGTGGAAAGGAGGTTATGATCAAGTCAATCCTATTGGCTTTGCCTACTTATGTCATGTCCTGCTTTCTTTTGCCATTGGAGATATGTGATGCCCTAGCTAGTGCCATTGCACAGTTCTGGTGGAGCTCTAATCCCCCAAAAAGGGGCATCCATTGGTCCACTTGGGACAAAGTGTGTTTACCAAAGGAGGAAGGTGGGATCGGCTTTAGGTTGATTCATGAGTTTAACTTGGCATTGTTGGCAAAACAATTATGGAGACTGAGCCAATATCCGGATTCTTTGGTTGCTCGGGTAATGAGGGGTCGGTATTATCGATCAAGTTCGCCATTGCGTAAGCTTTCAATTAGTAACCCATCATATGTGTGGACAAGTATTTCGGCGTCACGAGACTTGTTGTTATTGGGTATAAGACAAAAGATCCATTCGGGGTATGAGGTGAAAGTATGGGAGGACCCTTGGATTCCTACTATACCTGCGAGACTGGCGACCCCATCTGTACCTGTCCTACACCCAAACATGAGAGTAAGTGATCTTATTAATCAAGAGACAAAGACCTGGGATGCGACAAGACTAGAACAATACGTCAATGCTGTTGATATACCTCTCATAAAGAGTATGTCCATTAGCTCGACACATCGGAGGGATACTTTCTGCTGGAGTTATACAAGGAAAGGACAATATACAGTCAAGTCTGGATATTGGGTGGCAAGGAATATTTTAAAACGAGAAGAAATGCCTGTAGTTAGTGAACCTAGTATTACTAAACTACAAGCGCAAGTTTGGAAGGTGCGCGCTCCACAGAAGATGTGCCATCTTATGTGGCAGATAATAACAAGCCAGTTGGCTGTTACGAGTATCTTAAATTATAGACACATGCGGTGTGCTAACTACTGTCCACGTTGTGGAGAACCAGAAGAATCGATCACACACGCCATCTTCCTGTACCCTCCTGCAAAACAAGTCTGGGCATTATCGTCACTACCCACTAGCCCATCTTTATTCCCATTACAGAGCACATATGCGAACATGGACTATCTTTTTTGGAGGAAGAATGCCATAGGTGGACCGGCAGTAGACATGGATCCTTATCCATGGCTATTTTGGTATATTTGGAAGGCTCGGAATGACAAATTTTTTAAAGGGATTGATAGAGACCCATTGGAGACAACACGATATGCAGAGAGTGAATGCCTAGCCTGGTATCAAGCTAATGAACAACCGCCCTTGCCCTCTCAAATTGACACGAGTAACGATAACCAGATCATAAGTCTGGGGAGTATCTGTCTGGTGGATGGGTCTTGGACCTCTACAGCTCAGTACAGAGGATGTGGATGGGTATGGCAGGATAGTATGGGGAATGGTCAGCTGATGGGATTGCGTAATTTTGATAGAGTGGAGTCTGCTTTGCATTCTGAGCTGGAAGCACTGCGGTGGGCAATGGAGAACATGCTTCAACATTCGCCATGTCAGAGATTTGGGACAGACTGTAAGGAAATGATATCAATGCTAAGGAACCCGCAGGATTGGCCAAGCTTCTCAACAGAGCTGGAAAAGCTCACTACCCAGCAGATTTGTTTTCCCGATTTTAAAATTGTCTATGTGCCTAGGACACAAAATGGTTTTTCCGATTCACTAGCTAAGACTGCTCGATCCTTCTATCGAGATTTGGTGTATGTAGGTTGTTCTATTCCGGTTTGGATTCCCAGACCACCTCAAGCTTGAGTAATAGATCAGCCGTTCGTTGTCAAAAAAAAAAAATCCAATCAAGAAATAAGTGCAAGAACTAATCTTTTAATCAATTATTAAGGATAGATCCATGGGCAAAGATAATCGATATAAGGTGATCGAGTTCAATCTAGGATGTTCAAACAAAATAACCAACAAGTCTATAGGTCTAGAACTCATAAAATAGACTAATTCACTTCCATGATATAAATCCCTTTGTAATCAAGTACTAAACATCAAATGTCTTTGGTTTAATACTATCAAACAAGCATTATGATTAAGTCTACTAACCATCTAGCAATCCTAACATCAAATGTCTTTGGTTATTCAAGCTAGAGCAATACTAAGTTCATTCAAGCATTTTAACAAACACCTTTCGGGTATAAAATAACTTAAGATCTAGATGAGAGTGATCAAGTCTAATCTAGCATTTAGAACACTTAGTAAGCATAGAACAGTGTTAATCAAGCAAGAGACATTCTAAATATCCACTTAATCACCCTAATCTAATTAACCCATGAATCACAAGTTCACTACTCAATACTTACCATGAAAAACCTTAAACCCATATGAGATTCAAGGCAAATCATGTTAATAAGCAAGAGAAACACAATAAAAATGAAGTAATTCCTTCCAATGATCAAAAGGTTAAAGCTTTTACAAGTTTAGACAAAGTTTTGAGAGAAAAAGAGATCTCCCTAGGGTTTTAGGGTCTAAAACTAAATATAGAAGTCCAAAAAACGAGTCGGATCAACCCAACAAACCCGAGTTGACCCATAAAAATTTGAGTATTTTTTCCTGTAGCGACCAGCTGAGGACGCTACGCCTGGTCGCTATGACACTTAGAATATTTCATCTCCTCAGGATTTGTAGCAACCACGCCTGGTCGCTACGGCATTCGCATTTCTCCTGTAGGTCTGTAGCGACCACGCCTGGTCGCTACGGCATCCGTATTTCTCCTGTGGGTCTGTAGCGACCACTCCTGGTCGCTACGCCTGGTCGCTACACCCCTCTTTTGCTCCAAACTTCACTTTGTTAGCCTCAATTGCCTCCAAACTCACCAATAAGTATCTCCAACACCTGACATAGACAAATGTAATGGAATGCAACCTACATATGCCTAAATGATATCCTATATGCTTAAAATACATCAAAAGAGATGACCAAAACCATGCAAATATGTAAGATATCAAACTCCCCCAAACTTGTCATTTACTTGTCCTCAAGTGAACTTTCAAAAACAAGCAAGAGAGAGGGATTTGAAGATGGGAGCTCAGAACCAAAAGATACACTTCCTAGCCTTCAACATCACATCCTAGGTAAATATAGCAAATAGCATGAGCATACTCTCTTAGTATACTTAATCTTCTCAAGGCCTAAAAAGACTCTCATGCCTCTACACTAGATGCAATGCTCATCAACCAACAAGTCTTTATACCAACTCTCACATTCATTGACAGATTAACAAAGCGAATCCCTGCTAATGGAAACTTGATCTCGTTCAGTTGGCTGGGTAAGTGAAAACGGTTTAATTATGATAGAAGAATGGTTCAAATTTTTTGGTGACTTTCAGTCAAGAAAAGGAGCTTGAACATTGTGCAAAATTTATCTAAGAAAAGGAGCAATTAATGCATACAATGGTTTGTTCTCATCATTCTACCCCTTTCTAAACACTTTCAAACTCTAATTTTTCTCACTCACCAAATGAACTCTCTCTCTTTCTTTTACTTTAACCAACTAGGGATATCCTCTCTTTTTCTTTATTTCTTTTTTTTAACCTTTTATTGTATCTTCTCTTTTTTTTTCTTTGGGGTTTTGCTTAAGGTATCTAGAATTTTTTTTTGATCCCTAGTGGCTATCTTCTTTTCATTTTTTTCTTTCAGCTCATTCTTTTCACTTATCTCACACCTCGAAACTCAAAAGCAAAGCTTATAAACACCAACACACTTCTCATTCCTAAATGCTAGCTCAAAAGAGGTCCCATAGCTAGCCAAAGATGAAACAAACCGATGTCGCTCCCAATACTCTCAAGATTTTACACAAGACAAGCTATCAATAAAAGGCCTCACTCAAGCAAATTCAATTACGGTCTCAAATAATGGTAAGGGTTAAAGGGTAAGGAGGTGACATTTGAGTTTTCAGAGAGTGGTATAATAGATAGAGATCAACCCAAATGTGCATGAGATCCATGACCAAGTATACAAGAGTCCATAAGCATGGTAGATTAAGTTCATTAAGCCCTAGTTCATTTTGGAGTTGGTTTCAAGAGCAATGTCAATCACATCAAACAACCAGTTTCGAGAAGAGTTTTCAAGGCTCGAAGCTTGCAAGTCTTTCAAGATATGCGTAAGCTACTTGCTATGTTTAACTAGGGTGTCATGTTGAGTTCTAGACATGTGTTCTTTACGAGACAATAACATCCTTGCTCCCTATGCAGAATGAATGCAATCTATATGCTTCTAGACTCAATCCTAAAAATGCAGAAGATGCAACTAGATGCTTCTTTTTGTTGCTTTCAATTTTTTTTTAAAATTTTTTTTAGGTTTTTCTGATACAAATAATTATGTACAATGCAATGCATGAGACTCATGACAAGTAAACAAAACAAAATACAATGTGAGATAGTAGACTCTCCCCTAAACTTATTTCACACAATCCCTTGTGTGAGAGTAAATTTGAAAAAGAGATCAAAGGACAAATAAAAGATGAAAGAACTAAGTATTTACAAGGGTGGAGATGCACTTACTAGTTGGCTTGATGAGAAGAGGGAATGAAGAGGGAAAGATTGTTTTGACATTGGCAAATTTTGGCATGACCTGTTGGAAAGATTCAGAACTCCCCTAAACTTGTCCCTAAATTTATTCAAATACAGTGAAACAAGATAAAAGATAAAAAGAAATATATACAAAGGATAAACATGAGAATGCCTCCCAAGCGCACTTGTTTTAAGTGTCTAGCTTGACTTGGTGTGCTTGTTAATCATAAGAATCGAAAGGTTGAGCCAATGCACCTTTGATCTTTCTCATACAAGAACAGAAAACAAAGTGTGCAAAGAAGCACACTACTGTCCATAGAAAATAGACAGATTTTTCATCAAAGAGCTTCACTATAGATGTAGCATGAATTATGAAACGCTCCTTGGGGTTCATATGGTAATGAGAATCAAATGCATTTGGTAAAACACAAAGTCAACTACAGGCTCAAACGATGTTTTAACAAAGTAGTCAATTCTATCTTCATCAATCAAATAAAACACAATGTTCTTATTCTCATCATCGTTTTTGACAAGGCGGTTTTCTAGCTCAAGCAAAAGTTTATCCAAATCAAGTCCACCCCCTAAATCAGCTATTTCAAGAAGAGGTCTAGGTTCATCAAACATAAACAATTCAGTTTCGAAATCAATTGATGCACAATATTTTTTGTCAAAACAAACTTCAAGATGATCTCTAGCAATCTTTTCTACTTTCAAGTCATATAGTTTTCTAGTTTCACATATTAGATCAAGACATTCGTTGATGAGCACATGAGAATTCAAATCAGAGGCAATATCTTCAACACAAGGCAAACAACTATCCTCAAAAGAATGAAGTTCAAAGTAGAATCGCTTATACCTTCTAGTTGGGTTGGTAGAACCCAATAAAATACCTCTTTGAGCTGATGAGCAATCCTTATCTCAGTACCTGTGAGCTCTCTTCCTTCTAGTGTTGCACGGTGTTGCATAAGATTCAACCTTAGCATCGCTGCCATGTCACTCCTTGTCAACATTGGATTCTCTTTGCAAAGCTCATCTACCTTCACACTCTGTTCTGGTGTGAGTACACTTTCATCGAAGGGTGGCTCCACATATGGCTCATCATCTTCCATGTGATATTCAAATGTGTCTTCCTTTTCTTGTGGCCAGTCAAAGTAGCTTGCAGCCATCACTACAAAAAACAAAAGCTAGAATAAAAGGTTAATAACTATACAAAGCAAAACAACACATAAGAAAAGAAAGTTTAATCTCAAGAAAGTTTGAAATCCTAATGATAAATCTACTTAGTTCCCCGGCAACGGCACCAAATGAAATACTGCATTTTACCACAGGCCAATTAACCTAATGTGCACGCTACCACAATCGAATGGTATATCGATGCAGCACTTTAGGATCGAATCCACAAGGAACTAATGATCTGTAACAGTAAGAATACACAAACTTTCTTAATCTAAGCAAATAAAAAGATGGATGATTGGTAACAAATTAAAATCCTAGAAATATAAACAAGGTGATCTCAAATCCAATCAAGAAATAAGTGCAAGAACTAATCTTTTAATCAATTATTAAGGATAGATCCATGGGCAAAGATAATCGATATAAGGTGATCAAGGTTCAATCTAGGATGTTCAAACAAAATAACCAACAAGTCAATAGGTCTAGAACTCATAAAATAGACAAATTCACTTCCATGATAGAAATCCCTTTGTAATCAAGTACTAAACATCAAATGTCTTTGGATTAATACTATCAAACAAGCATTATGATTAAGTCTATTAACCATCTAGCAATCCTAACATCAAATGTCTTTGGTTATTCAAGCTAGAGCAATACTAAGTTCATTCAAGCATTTTAACAAACACCTTTCGGGTATAAAATAGCTTAAGATCTAGATGAGAGTGATCAAGTCTAATCTAACATTAAGAACACTTAGTAAGCATAGAACAATGTTAATCAAACAAGAGACATTCTAAATATCCACTTAATCACCCTAATCTACTTAACCCATGAATCACAAGTGCACTACTCGATACTTCCCATGAGAAGCCTTAAACCCATATGAGATTCAAGGCAAATCATGTTAATGAGCAAGAGAAACACAATAAAAATGAAATAATTCCTTCCAATGATCAAAAGGTTCAAGCTTTTACAAGTTTAGACAAAGTTTTGAGAGAAAAAGAGTTTCTCATAGGGTTTTAGGGTCTAAAACTATATATAAGAGTCCAAAAAACGAGTCGGATCAACCAAACAAACCCGGGTTGACCCATAAAAATTTGGGTATTTTTGCCTATAGCGACCAGTTGAGGTCGCTACGCCTGGTCGCTATGACATTTAGAATATTTCAGCTCCTCATGATTTGTAGCGACCACGCCTGGTCGCTAAGGCATCCGCATTTCTCCTGTGGGTCTGTAGCGACCACGCCTGGTCGCTACGCCTGGTCGCTATGGCATCCGCAAATCCCCTGTGGGTCTGTAGCGACCAACCCTTGTCGCTACGCCTGGTCGCTACACCCCTCTTTTGCTCCAAACTTCACTTTCTTAACCTCAATTGCTTCCAAACTCAACAATAAGCATCTCCAACACCTGACATAGACAAATGTAATGCAATGCAACTTAAATATGCATAAATGATATCATATATGCTTAAAATGCATCAAAAGAAATGACCAAAACTATGCAAATATGTAAGATATCAATTTTTAATTAGTGACTATTTTATCTTATTTTCATTTGGCTAGTACTAAGGTATTCCAACCAATAGATGAATCTAGGTTCAACTTATCAGAAATCTATGCCTGAAACATTAATAGTATATCTGAATATAATATTTTAAGTTTTCTCCAAGAAATGACATTGATCGCAAATGCCTATCAAACCCAAACAAAAAACTAGGGTAAAACTATAGTTAAACTCTTTATAATTGTTTTTTTTTTGGGAAATCTCAAAAGATGGTGGGATAAATCTCTATTAAATCTGGAGACAAATTACTTATACAAGAATATGCAGATGGTATAAGCGAATTCATGGGTTTGGAACTACGACAACAAAAAATAATAAAAACCCATAAGTTGAAATTGACATGTTCTACTAATCGTCATAATAGGAATATTAAGATTGTGGAAGTTTATAAGAATTTATATAACAATGCGCTATTGCTGGGATACAAGATTTGGTATATTCATGTGAACGACCATATTATAGTTGTACTAGCGAATCTGATACTGAGGATATGTTAGACAAACCTAGCACCATCTATCTTATTAAAGTAGAAGTACTTTAGGATTTTGTTTGGAAACATGGATAGTGAGAATTGTTTGGAAACATGGATAGTGAGAATTGTTTGGATACATGGATAGCAGTATTAAAAATAATTTCTTTTATTTACAAACTTAGCCTTTACATTTACAATAAATCTATCTTATTAAAACTGTAGTACTCATAAAACTTCACCCTTATTTTTTCTTCTTATTTACCATTCTGTGCCATTGAATAATTTAAAAAAAAATTTATTTACGGGCTGACTTAATAATTTTTTTATCTAACCGAATAAATTCAAAAAAAGCATAATATTAACAAGATAGATCCAAAAATCTTGCCCTTATGTTAACAATATTTTTTATTTCCAAATTACAACCCACAAAATAAAAGAAAATCCATCAATCAACTGAAACTAAAATCTAGAGGTTTTCATATATGAACAAAACGTAATAAATTGCTAAAATTGAGATATTCACTTATTCTTATATTTTAAATCATATATTTTCTGTGTTAGACAACCATATTAATTTGTTAGTTATACATTTTTCTTATTTCAACAAAAATCTAAAATAAAAAAATAGTATTTATATGAAATAATTGAATATTACATAAATTTTATTTTCTAATAGATCAAACAATAATAAAATATGAACAATTTCAAACATATAAAACCAAACACAATTATATATGTTATATATTACAATTTACTATAACACTCATGCGGGTGTTAGTCATGGTCATCTAAGTACCCATCGACTACAATTCGGTATTTCTGAATGTTGGGGTTCAAAATGGTTTTACATGAATATACGGACGGTGTCGAGTAGGATCATTCAAGGTCCAGGTAAGTTTGTAGGAACCTAAAAATATTTTAAAACTGTTGGTTTACAAATATTATTAAATAATTTTAAAAATAAAAATAAAAATCAAAACCCGCGCTTTGTAAGCGCGGGTCAAAATCTAGTTATATATTATGACATAGGTACTGGTCATATTGTGGATGATGCAAATAAACCAAATTTACCATAGATAGTTGAAGAAGAAGATATGTGCGAAGAACACAATTAAGAAGCAAAAGATTTATTAATTATGTTTCATCTTGCTTAATTTTATACTTTTTTAAAATTATGCTTTGTGTGTTAAATGGTTGTTTTAACCTCCCATATTTCTGTTTTATTCTATTTTTATTTTTTTTTAACTATGTTTATTAAAAGTTTTGATTACTTATGCCTAATTTTATTATTTTAATGACCATGTAACATCTCGAGTTGTGATATGTGGAAAAGCTTAAGATAATTGATTTGACTACCTATGTCATCAAAGTTGACTTACCTTTTCCGTCACACATCCGTTTAGGACTACAGGGTTAAGCGTGCTTATGCTGGAGTAGTGAAAGAATGGGTGACCTATCGGGAAGTGATTCGCGATATCGTGCGAGTGAGGCCAAAAACACGGGAAAAGGTCGGGTGGTGATTGCAGGGACAATAAACAATGATTTCGAGCCTTAGAAAATTTACGCACCGACCGTTGGAACGGGATGGGGCTCACGGGCCGAGAGAACGGGCGTTGGTGGCCTATTAGCCGGGGCGGTTGGGGCGTTACAAGTGGTATCAGAGCTGGTTAGCCATCTCGGTTCTGACTCGAGAGGCGTCTTGAGACCTGTCGTGGGGCGCAACGAGGAAGTTGCGTTCTTTGAGAGGGGGTGAATTGTAACATCCCGAGTTGTGATATGTGGAAAGGCTTAAGAGAATTGATTTGGCTACCTATCTCACCAAAGTTGACTTACCTTTTCCGTCACACATCCGTTTAGAACTCCAAGGTTAAGCGTGCTTATGCTGGAGTAGTGAAAGGATGGGTGCCTATCCGGAAGTGATTCGCGATATCGTGCGAGTGAGGCCAAAAACACGGAAAAAGGTCGGGTGGTGATTGTAGGGACATTAAACAATGATTTTGAGCCTTAGAAAATTTACGCACCGACCGTTGGAACGGAATGGGACCCACGGGCCGAGAGAGCGGGCGTGGGTGACCCATTAGCCATGGGCGGTTGGGGCGTTACAGACCATTTCCTTATTTTATGTGAGCCATATTTGTGTGTAAGTTTCCAAGATTTGCGTATTGGTGATCCACTAAATTTTTTTTGATGCTTGTAGATTAAATATTAATCCTCCTGAGTGTTTTCACTTGTTTAAGCAATGCCATAATTCTTGTAAGTGTTGGGAAAACTAAACCTTTGTGTTAAACTAAACATGATATTCAAATTAACAAAACTTTTAAAACAATTCATTTATTTTTCGAAACTTCTTTGCAAATGTATAGAGAAAATAATTTAAATATCTAAATATTTTAAATTTGATCTTTATGTACTTTGGATTCCCTATTATCAATTGATGCTTGGAAATCATCTATAGATGTTTCTTAACTAATAACTATTTTTGAATCTCTAATAGATTGTATCAATGGAATCATTGTATTTTTGATTGGATAACTCTTTCAACTTAATATTTGCATTTTGGTGAGTACCAAGGTAATCCAACTGATAGAGGATTTTATGTTCAACTCATCATAAGTCTATGCTGGAATATTGATGGTACATCTGAATATTAGTTTCTTAAGTTTTCTAATGTCAATTACCGCAAATGCCTATAAAACCAAAAATGAAACTAGGATAAAATCATAGCTAACTTTTTATTACAAGTTTTTCGGACATCTCAAATGAAGGTGGGATAACTACCTAACAAATCAGCAAGATACATAAGTCTATGCTGGAATATTGGTGGTACATCTGAATATTATTTCTTAAGTTTTCTAATGTCAATTACCGCAAATGCCTATAGAACCAAATATGAAACTAGGATAAAACCATAGCTGAACTTCTTATTACAAGTTTTTCAGACATCTCAAAAGATTGTGGGATAACTATCTAACAAACCAGCAAGGAACACAAATCCTCTATTCGATTAAAATGGATGAAGATAATGTGCCAATTTTAATTAATCTTGGAAATTCTCAACAAGATGTTGTTTCTACATTTGTCATAGACATAATCTTTCATTTTTATAAGAGATCTCCCCATCCTTAAAAATAAAAATTCTGAACTCCTTTCAAATTTAAAAAGCCAAAAACTAAGTAATCTGAATTGGTACAAAAATATATTTTTTACTAGAGTCCTACTTCGTTAATATTCTAACCAACCTCTTTGGAAAGAAATTATTTTAGCTGGATTTCCTACACTCTTATGAGGCAAGGTTAAAAATAAGCTAGAGACTCAATGGGAACCCAAATAATAGATTACAATTATTTCACATATGGAGAGTTGATCGGTATTGTTCAACAAGAACATGACTGATGAATATTTGTGTTAATCTTCCTCTCATCATGAAATTATTGATTTAGGACAAGAGACTCACAATTATCAAAAGATTTTATTAGAGAAGAAATTATTAAGAAGTTTCTTCCTCGATTTTCAACCTCACATATTCCAATTCTGTTTTACGAAATGTTCATTTTCAACCATTAATTCCAAGATCGGTTTAACCAGCAAAAAATATTTTTTCACAAGATAATTTAGTTACAAAATCTGAGCCAATTAGTCCATTTTTAGCATTTACGCATAACATGTTAAATGAGTTATATGTTTAAGAAAAAGAGCTTTCTATTGACAAAAAGTTTTTGAGAGATTATTTCTACTCTAACAATAATAGTACAAAATAATTTAGTTCTTCAAAAATATTTAAAAGATAAAAATTACATTCAAATGAATTTTACAATTATCTTTAATAACTTAGCGTACACATTTTATTTTTTTGACTTGGATCTGAAATGGAATTAAAGATTTTATGTTGTAATTTTTGATCTTTTGTTAGGACGTGCATATTCTTTTCATTTGAATTTGAACTAGATGATGAAATATGTTTTTCATCAACTTGAAGGGATTTTTCATAAGCCAAATAAGAGTCATAATATGAAGAAAGATTATTCAGCCAACGATTAGATATTTTACTCAAATTTTTTTCTGAGATTGAATTCTTGGAATTTGCAATTAGAACTAAAAAAATGGAAATGTAGGATTTTTTTTTGAATTTGAAGAATAAGAAAATATGCATGAAGAACACAATTTAGAATCAAAAGATTTATTAATCATGTTTCATCTTCGTTGGTTTTATAATTTTTTAATATTATGCTTTGTGTTTAAATGGTTGTTTTAACTATCTATATTTCTATTTTATTCTAGTTTAATCTTTTTAATTCTGTTTATTATATGTTTTTCTGACTTATGTCTAATTTTGCTATTATATGACCATCCCCTTATGGCATCAGAGAGACATTTTGTGTGTAGGCATCTAAGATTTGGGTGTGGTGATCTACTATTTTGTTAGTTCTTATAGATTAAATCTTAGTCCTCCTGAGTATTTTCGCAGATCTAAAAAAGGTCATAAGTCTTGTAGGTGTTGAGAAAACTAAACCTCTGTTTAGACAAAGATTGGAAAGAGTCTTAGATTTTTTTTAATTTAAAAATAGAAAATTGATTCATACTTCAGATCAACATCATACCGTCAATCGTTGAAGAAGAGGAAGATATGCAAGAAGAATCTAATTTAGAAGCAAAAGTTTTATTTATATGTTAGATGCACATACAAATCAATTTTACAAAAGATGCTGAGATGGTTATCCGCTTTTATCATATTCAAGTAGAATGATAACTATATAGACACAATCTAGTATGGCAGAAGAATGTGTTGATGTTGTCGCTAATTTGTGCGAGATATTTTACCTGAAGATAATTTTGCACATAGTTTATACTACAAGGTATATAACTTTGTAGATGGACTTAGTTTACCGTATCTGGAAAACCAAGGAGGAATTATGCTTGTATCCTACTTTTATTAGAGGGGTATTTTCTCAAATATCTAAAGTATGAGCTTTTATTTAAGAGACAAAGACCCTTTTACTCTTGTTTTTCATATTTTTTTTTCTTTTTTTTCAAATTTTATTTTGAAATTCGCTAATTCTTTTTGAAACTATTTTTAAAATATTTCTTTATTTATTTTTAAAAATCTTAAATCTTACTCTTGAAAATCTCACCCCTTAAAATTAAACTGTAATTTCAGATTAGTTTATATTAATGATATAAGCATCTATTTACTTTAAAAAATAAAAGTAAATATAGTTAAAGTAAAAATAAAAAGTGACAGTTTATATGGAGGGAAACTAATTTAAACCAAATAAATGAATAGAAAATTCCAAAATAATATCAAATTTATGACTCTCTCTCTCTATTTCCTCCAACCTCTCACTAAAGTTTTCAAACACAAAATTTTGTTCTAGTGATCGGTGACCTTATTCTCGCCGGTCACTATCTCCCTTTTTTTTGTTGTAAACTAATTTTTTCAGCGTTGTAAATCTCTTTCCTTTTCAAATAGCGGATTTTGTATCTGGCGTGACTGGAGTTAGTTGGTAACTTGGTATCGCCCCTTCTACAAATCTATCTATATCCCGTGTGATTGTGTTGGCTCTTCTATTCTCCAATTATCGTCAACCTCTTTTATTGTGGGTATAAATCTTGCTCCTTTCTATGTGTTAATGGAGTTTAGTTTCTCAGATGTAAAAGATGTTTAAGTTGTTGGATTCATCTAAGTTAATTTTAAAGATATTCAGAAAAGTTGACATCTTCTATCTCAAAAATGGTCCAATATAAGATCTACTCAAAATTAATCGAGTCTTCCCAGAAATAATAGTCAGTGTTTGTTGGATCTTCATTCAAGAGCATGGCTATTGACATAAGTGATTATATGAAGAGTGCAAATTATCAATGGATGAAGTTGTTGAGGAAGAGAAGACCGAATCTGCGTTATTGCTCGGGTGATCTCGCCGGCAAAGATTCTTGAAGCCACCGACAGAGCTAGTTATCCAAGATTCCATGCCTATTCCTTGACACGTGTTAATGCTTTACTTTCTATCCGTACACGTGTAGTCTATAGTAGGACTGGGCGTTTTTATCCCAACCCGAAGTTTCTACCTAAATCCAAACCGGAAAAACCAAAACTGGATCCGAACTATTATATAAAAATATCTGAATGAGACTATGAGCTTAGTACTTTGGGATTTGATTATACCCGAACCAAAATCCGAAGTAGGATTCGAAGATATCTGAAATTAGTTAAATATGTTAATAATTTTATATATGTTGAGATGATTTAGATATTTTATAGTATTTAAAATATTTTTGTATTTTAATTTATTTATTATTTTAGTTAATTAATACAACTAAAATTTGTGAATAATTTATATATTTTAATTTTTTTTTGTCAATTTTTGAAATTTAAAAAAATATTTTTTAAATGAATTTAAACATTGTTTACAATCCAATCTAATCTGAACCTGTAAATAATGAAACTGAATCCAATCCAATAATTAGTGAAACTCAAATGAGACTTATGAACATAATAGTAAAAATCTAAAAATTTAAATCAACTGAACCAAAACCAACCAAGCCTCGCCTAGTCTATAGTTTCTTTGTTTGTAACGTGTGTACAATTTTTTGTTGACCTATATATTTCATTAAAAGGTCAAAACAGGCGAGTTACATCTGATGTTTATAAAAGGCCCAAACACATTCATCATTTACATCATGTAATCAAATTAAAAAGCCCATGTAATCCCAATATATTGATCCAGATACGAATAACGAGACGTGTTCGCCATGCAAACTGTGAGATGAAGGTTAGTTGACACGTACGAAACTGGGAAATCCACGATCGTTGCCTCTTCGCCGCTGAGCTTCAACAGAGAGAAAACCAGATGTAAGAATAGCGTCTCTTCGATCTCCCTCCTCCTTCGTCTTCAATTTTCATCAGCAATCGTTTGGAGCACATCCGCGTCTTCGCCACAACAGAACGAAGATCTTCATCACGCCTACTGAGTATTACGGATATGACATATGCGAAATTACCCAATCCATAATTGAGGAATCCAAGAGAAGAAAGCTCGGTGGTGGGGATAAAGCTTTTAAAAACAAAGAGCTACTCAGATGAAATCCGATATAAAATCGGAAGATCAACAATCCGATTAAGATAAATCATAAACATTATTTTATTCAACCCAAAACGAATTTGATAAGAGTTCAGCATAAAACTATTCGTTTTAAGTTGAAACACACAAAAATCGATCTATTTTTAGATCAAAGAGACAATATTTACATAAAAAAAAAAACAAAAAACAGAAGTCTCTCCCTTTCTAATCTAATTCTACCTTTTAAAAGATTGTTGTTTGGTAAGAGGATACGAGTTTTCAAGAGAGAAACCTCTCTCCTAGAGAGGAGAGAGCATCATTAAACACGGTGTGTACAATTCAAAATTTGTACTTGTTTGCTTTGTTTTTTTTGGTATAATTTTCTATAAATAGCTTAAAAATTTAAGTAGGTTTTTTTACCTCCTTAGCATAAAAATTCATGCTTTGTTTATATTTTTAAATAATATTTTTAATTATAATATAAACATATTTGAATCATACATGTAGTATACTACAGATTTGAATAGAGTAATATTAACTAAAAATCAGCTTTAAATATTAATTTTAATATAAATTACACATATCACTATTGTTAGGTTCGTGTAAAAATTGTCAAAAACATAAATCAGTTTTAATATAACTAATAATAATTTTAGAAGTAATATGTGGTTATCAAATTGTTCACTAGGCAAATAAATAGAGAGTTACATTTTTAACTTTTAAATCATAACGTTATATGTAGTTGAAAAAAAGAGTTATATTTTATTTTTGAATTAGTAAAATATAAGAATAAATAGTTGGAGATAATATTTATCAATTAGTCATAATGTTAGTTGAATAAAATAGATGAAGTTGACAGAAAAAAGAAGAAGAAGATTACTGTCTGAGTGGGTCAGATGTGAGGGAGACCAAAACCCGGTTAAAGTGCCGCCCCTAATAAGGCACTAGGTAAAACCCTCAAAGACCTAAATGCTTGTTAGCCTCCTCGTCTCGTCTCAACATAGTGCATCATGCTCGAGTACCGTTTCAGCTTCGTTGATTGGAAGCCATCTCCGGTAGTAGCCATAGCTAACAGCGCATAAGACTCTCAAGTCGACGCAGCTCGGGAGGACGGTTCTCTTGAAATCTGGCTTGTTTCCCCCGGTGCCGGCGGATGACACTGTCAACTCATACGTACTCTACGATGTTCTTTGGACGCCTCACTTGTTAAATCTCTTCCGATTGGCTGTTTAGCAAAGTCGAATTGGATTCGTGAAGTATGTGGACTTGATTTGCGTTTTCTATTGGGGGTGGGGGTGGGTTGAGTAGACCATCCATAACGATCCAAGTTCAAGAATCTCGTCCCTTTCTTGGTGCTGTGCTTGTTCTAAAGGGCTACCTTCAGGTCTTCTGTTTTCTTCTAGCATCGATGGCTCCATCTGGACCATCTCTGAGTGGGACAATTTCGACTTAAAGCAGAAAGTGAACCTCTCCAAACTTCATCTTTATTAGGGTTTGTTTTTCTCTTATGGTGTGTTATATTTTCTTTCTTCCTTATGCAGATTGTGCTCGAGTCACTTGGAATCTCAATCTGGCAAATAGTTGTTGCTCCAGCTAATACAACCTCCATTCGTGACATTGGATACTCGAGTGAGAAATCGAATGATGAGGTAGAAAGTTGCAGTGAGGATGATTCTAATTCTGATGAGTTTCTTGCGCAATCAGAGGACACAGACAGGCTTCTTACAGCTGCTTGTGATGATGGCTGCGTCAGACTGTACCGTATATCTGAGTTAAACAAGTTAGCATACTATAAATCACTGCCTCCGGTCATTGGTGAGAACATCTTTATATTGTAATAATCTCACTCCCCAAATCTTTTGTTGTACTTAGTTTTATGGATAATTATCTTCGTAGGACGTGCCTTAAGTGTTTCATGGAGTCCAGATCCAAAGAGGATCAATTCGGGTAGTAGCGTTGGGTGAGTTTGTTGTATTTCATCAAATATCCATGTTTACTTGGATTATGTGTAATAAGTAATTGCCTCGTCCGTCCTAACAACAATTTTTACGCTGATAAGATGCTGGGAGGCTAACTCTTGTCAAGAGATATACGAAATTACGGTTGGTCTTGGAGAGTGGGAAGTAGCTCTGAGATATGTGTTTGGTCGCTTCTTTCTTTGAGTTACAAATGAAAATGTTTAGCTTTAACTTTATGCAGCTTTTACTTTGGTTGAAGATCTTAGGTTCTATATTTTCTCTTTCTGAGGATTGACGTGCTTACTTTTTTAGGTGTGAAGTTCTTGTTAGTGGAGATAGTACAGGGACTGTCCAGTTTTGGGATAGCCAACATGGAACTAGTTTGCAATCACAAAGGTGATGTCAATACCCTTTCAGCAGCGCTGAGCCATAATCGAGTCTTTTCTGCTGGTGCAGATGGACAAGTGAATGAAATTAGTAGACGACTGTAACTGTTAATGCAATAGAGTTTTGGAATTTTGTTGATTATACTATCATATTATTAATTAGCTATCTCTTTCAGCACTCTTTTTGTTGATTAAAATAAATATTTCCTTTTGGCTAGGATGTATAATTAAACTAGACACAAGTAAGTTGACCGATTCTAAAGAGTTCATTATATAAATCAAGAAACTGCTTTTCTGTAATGTTTGTTATGTTTCTTTTACTGTATTGTTTTCCATATTCTAGTTCTCTGGTCATTCTATCTGTAGGTTATTCTTTACAAGCTTTTTGGTAGTACAAACAGTTCTCAAGATTTGAAGCCTTCTTCCTCTCAAAAATGAGATTATATTGGTTATGTTAAGACTCATACACATGACATCAAAGCTCTTACAGTTGCTGTACCAATTAGTCGAGAAGGTCATAGTCTTAACGAGTTGCTGTTATTCAAAGTTTGAGTTTCTGTTAAATGTGCTTTAAAATCGCGTCCTTTCAAGATGCATACTATACATAGACACATATCTGAAAGCTGCTTGATCTTTTTATTGTTATTTTATTATTTCTAACTCCCATTTTTCTGCAGATCCCTTTCATGATGATATATTGCCAGATAGGAAGGCACATAAACATCGCAAAAAGGAAGTCAATTGACTTGACTTACCTTAAATTGGCTCATTTGGGTGTTCCGATGCTAATTTTTGCGGGTGATGACGCGAAACATTTTTTGCGTATTCAATTCAGCAATTCACAAAGTTCTCACCAAATGATATATGTCATGCGCCTCAGAGAGTAGCCACGCAAATGGTACAAAAATCGGTGTTCAATTATACTTCTTAATTGGCCATGGAAAATGTGTTACATGATAAGGATAAGGACGGAGAGTTACTGGATGATGAAGTGGTACGAGTGGAAGAGTTGGATTAACTGAAGATGAGAAGAATTAAGAAGCAAGGAAGTCATTTACTATAAATACTTAGGAAGTTGTATTAGTGAAGGATTATGCAAATTGTAATTGTGTACTTGCTTGACGTTATGAGTCAGCCATAGTTTGTTATGAGACCTAGAGTATTATAGTTACATTTGTATATGGTTTTCGCATCAATAAGAGAGAGTACTACTCACATTCATAACAAATTAGTGTGTTTGTGATACTGGATTGAAGATATTTGTTCAACACAAAGCTTCAGATCGTTGTCTATGGCGTATACGATGAGTCAGGAGATGCAATTGGGTTCGTCGGTGTCGCGTTTGCAAGAAGATGTGGGGATTTTTTGAATCGGTTGCGATAAACTAGCTCACGCAATTCAAGATTCAACGAAACGATTCAGTTCTTTGGAAATGCAGATCGTTAACCTCGGAACTGAATCAAATTCGAAGATCGAAGCTCTTGAAAGGTAATTTTTGTTGATTAACAGAACCTTGGCTCAAATCTAAGTAAACTCGTTTTCAAGTCAGAGCAGTGGCAAGGAAATTGCTTCGTCTTCATCCGAGCAGCAACCAACACAATCTCAGGTACCTAATTCGATATCTCAACCGGAGGATCTACAGATTCTGTTAGTTCGTTAACGAATCATGACTTGATGTTGAAGAAGGTTGATATGCATGTGTTTTCCGATCATCTTCCATTTTGACTGGATTTCAAGAGTGGAACGGTTCTTTCGGATTGGTAGTTACAAAGATGAAGAGAAATACAACTGGTTTCTTTGAGCCTCAAAGGTCATGTGTTGAATTGGTTCAACAGAGAGATAATCAATGTCCATTTCTGAGCTGACTGCAATTCAAAGATCGTTTATTGGATAGATTCGTTGGGTCTCTAGATGATGAACAAGCTGCAAGATTATTTTTATTTAACAGACTAGTAATATTGTGGATTATGTTAATGAATTTGAAGAATTGCGGAATCAAGTGACTGGAATTGATAAGAATACTTTAGTCAAAGTCTTTTATAATGGATTGAAACCGGAACTGAAAGAAGTTATACGTTTGAAGGAGCCTAAAGGATTGACTAATCACAAAGTGGCAGCGTTAAAAATGCATAGTACAAATTTTTGAGAGGTCATGAGCGGTGATGGAAAATCAGGAGTGAGAAGCTCACAATTTCACACTCCTAATGGTTTTCAGAAACATAGTGTGCTTATTCTAGATAAGAATGCAAGAGTGTGAAACTGTGAGCTTGTGGTTTTAACTCATGTATTCTTATCTGGAATAAGCACACTACGTTTCTGAAAACCATTAGGAGTGTGAAACTGTGAGCTTCTCACTCCTGATTTTCTGTCACCGCTCATGACCTCTCAAAATTTTTACTCTGCATTTTTACTGATGCTGAGCTTGATAGGATTAGAAAAGAGGGTATATGTTTTAAGTGCAAAGGGAAATAGTTCAAAAATCACTCGTATAACAGTGCGGAATTGCATATAATGACACTGGTAAATAGTTTAATAATGGAAGTATTGGAGGAGAGTATGATGGAAGTTGTGGAGTTAATTGAGGAGCAGGAAGAAGTGGTAGCACCAGAGCTTATAGCATTATCTTTTAATGCTTTCATGGGCATTTCCACTCCAACTACAACCAAAGTTCGTAGAATAATTGGTCGAATGAAGGTAATAATGTTGTTGGACAGTGGAGCCACACATATCTTTGTGTCTCCCATGGTTATGTCTAAACTTCATATGCCTCCTTATGCAACACCATTGTTGGATATTGCTCTTGGTACTGGAGTTTCAGTAAAAGGATTGGGTATCTATAAGGCAGTATCATTTCATGTCGATATACTGTTTTTTAGATCAGGTTTCATTTCAGTGGATTTGGGAAGTACTAATGTGATATTAGGAGTACAATGGTTGAGCACAATGGGAAGTGTTTGGTGGATTGGGAAGGTCAAGAGTTATGATTTTTGTATAAAGGGAAATGATTGACCATCAAAAGTGATCCTTCGTTACACCAACATGATCAAGCTCTTACAAGAATGCATAAGTCATCTACTCGGGATGACAAAGGTCCAGAGTTATATGTTATCAATGCGAGTATGGTGACTACTAAAGAAGTGATTCCTTCCAAGCTACATGATGTGCTTCAGAGGAATGAACACATCTTTGATATTCCGCAAGGATTGCCTCCAGCAAGAGGACATGAGCATGCTATTGTATTGCTGTCTAGTTGTGGGCCAATTAGTGTGCTTCCTTCCCGGTATTCTCATGCTCAAAAAGAAGTGATGGAGAGAATGGTCAAAGAGATGTTGGACAAAGAGATAATAAGGCCAAAAATCATTCTGGTTTGTGTGGATTACCGTGCTCTGAATAGAGCCACTATTCCTGATAAGTTTCCAATTCCTCTCATTGATCAGCTACTGGATGAACTTTATGGAGAATTTTTTTTTCAAAGCTGGATATCCGCTTGGGTTATCATCAGATAATGATGCAACCCAATGACATTGAGAAAACTGTTTTTAGAACAATGGATGGACATTATGAGTTTCTTGTCATGCCATTTGGACTGATGAATGCTCCTGCGACGTTTCAAGCACTGATGAATATGTATTTCATTCATTTTTGAGGAGATTTGTGCATGTTTTCTTTGATGTCATTCTGGTGTACAGCGCCACATTGGATAATCATGTGTTACATCTTCAACAAGTATTGGAAGTTTTTCAGAAACATGAACTATTTGTGAATAAGAAGAAATACTCATTCGTAAGCAATCTATTGATTACCTTGGTCATATTATCACAGTGGAAGGTGTTGCTACTGATCCTGGAAAGACAAAAGCGGTGCTGGAGTGGCCTTTTCCGAAGTCTATTAAAGAGCTGCAGGTTTCTTGGGCTCACATGGTACTATAGATGCTTTGTGAAGAACTAGGGTACCATTTCTAGACCACTAACGGAATTATTAAAGAAGGATTTTTTTTTGAATGGTCTCCAAGAGCTCAGTCAGCTTTCGAAACATTGAAGAGTGCTATGACGTCTGCTCCCATTGTGTTTTTTTACTGATTTCAACGAGATATTTGTAGTTGATTCTGACGCTTCTGGATTTGGTCTTCGAGCGGTTTTGATGCAAAATGAGAGACCGGTAGCATATTTCAGCCATGGGCTGACTACTAAGGAACAATTGAAGCCTGTGTACGAATGTGAGTTGATGGCTATAGTGTTAGCAGTGATTCAGTGGAAACACTATTTTATGGGCCGACCCTTTATGGTTCGAGCGGACCAGAAAAGCTTAAAATATTTGTTGGAACAACATGAGGTTTCAATGGATTATCAGAGATGGTTGTCGAAACTTTTGGGATATGACCTTGATATCATCTATAAATCGGAGGTTGACAATGGTGCTTCAGATGGGTTGTCAAGAAGAGGAACTTTGTGTCAGAATGCTTAGTATGCCAGAGTCGCAAATATAACAGGTTGTCAAGAAGAGGAACTTTGTGTCAGAATGTTTAGTATGCCAGACTCACAAATATACTATGTTGTGTTCAACTGGGTTGCTAAAACCATTGTCAATTCAAGAGAGTGTGGGAGGATATCTTTCTTGATTTTGTGGAAGGCATTCCTTTATCTTTAGGACGAAATATGATTTTGGTAGTGGTGGATCGTCTGAGAAAATACTCTCACTTCTTGGAGCTGAGACATCCCTTCTCTGCATATGATATTGCTCAATTGTTTGTGAATGAGATTGTGAGACTGCATGAGTTTCCACAGTCGATAGTATCAGACATAGACAAAGTATTTTGAGTTCTTTCTGGAAAGATTGTTATCATTTAGCTGGTACTGCTTTGAAGTATAGCATTGCTTATCATCCCCAATCAGATGGGCAAACAGAAGTCCTTAATAGGTGCTTGGAAACATACTTTCCGTGATTCTCTTCAACTCATCCGAAGCGATGGCTTAAGATGTTGTCATGGGCAGAGTATTCTTATAACACGAGCTACCATACTGCTATTCAATGCTCACCATTTCAAGTGTTGTATGGTAGAGAGCTTCCATTGTTATTACCATATGAGCATGGGTCTACAAGTAATTACGAGTTGGCAAGTTCGTTTAAGGATCGTGATGCTATTTTGAAGGACATTAAGACCATCTTGTTCATGCTCATCAGTTGATGAAAAATAATGCGGATAAACATTGTAGGGATTTACAGTTTGAGGTTGATGACTTCGTGTTCCTTAAACTCAAGCCATATCGTCAAAATTCAGTCACTAAGCGCTGGTGCGATAAGTTGGCTGCTTGCTATTTTGGTCCCTTTCGAGTGTTAGCAAGAATTGGTTTTGCTGCTTATCTTTTGGATTTACATTTGACTTCTCATATCCATCCTATGTTTCATGTTTCACAATTGAAACAAGTTTTGGGTAAGGATCACACTGTGACAACTCTACCATCCGTTCTTTCTGTCGAAGACGAGTTGGTGATTGAAGCAGAGGCTGTTTTCGACTCAAGATATGATGCTGTGGGGGAATTTAGAGATTTTGATCAAGTGGACAGGTCTTCTGGATCATGAATCATCTTAGGTCCATATGAGTGAAGTAGTTCAGGCTTTTCCAAACTCCAAGCTTAGGGAAAAGCTGAGTCTCTATTCGGGAGGTTTTGATAGTCCATGGAAAATGTATTACATGAAGAATAAGAAGAATGATGGAAAGTTATTGGATGATGAAGTGGTATGAGTGGAAGAGTTGGATCAACTAAAGATGAGAAGAATTAAGAAGCAAGGAATTCGTTTACTATAAATACTAAGAAGTTGTATTAGTGAAGGATTATGCAAATTGTAATTATGTACTTTGTTTGACTATGAGTCAGCCATTGGTCGTTGTGAGGTGTAGAGTATTATAGTTACATTTGTATATGGTTTACACATCAATAAGAGAGAGTACTATTCACATTCATATCACTTCTCTTCTCCTAGTTCAAGGTATTAGTGATTTAAATGTGCTTTGTCTTAGCTTGAGCAGTGATTCTAGTGGACGGGCTTCAACAAAGCCACTGGTTCCTATTAAAAGTAGAGATGGCAGCAAGATCATTGGCAGTGCAATTTCTAACACCAAATAACTTTTTGCTTACTCTGACGAAATCGGTCCCAGTCTATTTGAGCTGAAAAAAGTGAAATTTCAAAGAGTCCATGGAGTGTCAGTAGAAGATGACTTCCCACACTTCCCTTTACACATTCCATGATTTTCAGTTCAGAATGCTTTTGACTAATATTAGCAGGGCATGATAGACGAATATATGTGTGTGGCGGAGGTGTGTTATGAGTTGGTTGTCTTATTTGAATTTACCCTAACTTCTGAATCATATTTGGTTGGCAGGCTACTGAAACTAGTTGTATAGAACTAGTATATACATTTACACCATGCTGGGAGGAGCATGAAGGTGAATCTCCATCAATGGTACCTCCAATAATAAAGTTGTCTACTAACTTAGATGGTCAGTGGCTCGCCACTATTAATTGCTTGGTGAAATCTATGTAGTCAACCTTGGGCATAAGTTCTTTTCAAGAAATCACGAGAGAGAGAGAGAGAGAGAGAGAGAGAGAGAGAGAGAGAGAGAGAGAGAGAGAGAGAGAGAGAGAGAGAGAGAGAGAGAGAGAGAGAGAGAGAGAGAGAGAGAGAGAGAGAGAGAGAGAGAGAGAGAGAGAGAGAGAGAGAGAGAGAGAGAGAGAGAGAGAGAGAGAGAGAATGTTAACCAAGAAACGGTTAAGGCCAAGTGGCCGACCCATAACGGCGAGTGGTTGGACGGTCCGTTGAGGCGGTTTGTCAGAGTTTGTGGAAAGGCCAAAGGGGTACCATTGCGGATGGGACAACCATTCACGGCAAACCATGCCTCCTTTTCCTTTGCAATGCATACGGTTTGGAGAAGTAGCACCCACATGCCAATAATCTTGTGGTTTCCAAGATCCAGCAGGTGGAATATGTGTTTGAATCACGGATAATTCTCAAACCAATTCTTCTCTATCATGCTCATCGGAGGATTTAACTCTTTAAAGGTTTTCAATACATCAGCAATAAAACACCTTGTCGATATTTTGATCTTCTTCCTATACTCAGACGGTGGGAAGTACATGGCCTCCGGTTTTATCGCCTCATCGACGAAATCCTGCAAACAAACAAACAAAAAACAGTGCAAATTAGTTATACTTAGTTATACCAGTATTACAACATAACAGCCTCTCAGATTGAAGCTACTCCTACCCTAAACCATATAACATCAAACAAACCATTTATTCTAAGTTCTACCAAATTTTTTGACAAACTACGAGACACAGGTACAAATACTAACCTCACTTAAGGTTCGACTGGTACTTCCCTCTTCTCCATTTACTTCTTCTCTATTTACTTCTTCATTGGTATGCACATCTTCACCAGGAGGATTATTATCAGAGTTTGTCTCTTGTTCCTCCTCTCCTAAATTCTCCTCATTAACTTCTTCTTCTTCTTCTTCTTCTTCTTCTTCTTCTTCTTCTTCTTCTTCTTCTTCTTCTTCTTCTTCTTCTTCTTCTTCTTCTTCTTCTTCTTCTTCTTCTTCTTCTTCTTCTTCTTCTTCTTCTTCTTCTTCTTCTTCTTCTTCTTCTTCTTCTTCTTCTTCTTCTTCTTCTTCTTCTTCTTCTTCTTCTTCTTCTTCTTCTTCTTCTTCTTCTTCTTCTTCTTCTTCTTCTTCTTCTTCTTCTTCTTCTTCTTCTTCTTCTTCTTCTTCTTCTTCTTCTTCTTCTTCTCTATCTGATTGGCTAAGATTCTAAGGGTGGTCCGGGTTGATGCAAGACATGTAGTCGATGGATGTGAGTGATGTTTAAGTCATTTAGGTTTAGTATTGTATAGGATCAATATTATCATACTTAAACTACAAAGAATCAAATCCATTATGATTTATTCAATACTACAATGTGGTTTTATTTTCTTCCACGTATTTGATTAATTAGTTAGGGAACACTTAGTTGAGAACCTCACCTGAATAACACTTAACGGGATAATAACCATAAAGTGTTGTGACTGGAAGATCGTGTGAGATCGGTTTCGACGAAAGTATGGGTCAGGTCTGACAGATGCAACCGCAGTGCGATTGTTGTTGTACTGATTAAACAAACTCCTCAAAAAAAAATTCTTCTTCATCATTCAAGATGAGTAACCTGAACTGAACATTCTCCATACAAATTCTCAAACACTTTGTGACAAACTTCATCTTCTTGGTTGGGTTAAGAACACCAGACACAATAATGAGCTTATTCATCTTCCCAACATTTGTCCCAAACGGTTTCCAATATTTCCTTGTTTCCCTAACACGGTTGTTGTTTTCTTAGACCTTAAAATTTCATATGGACCAGAAGCAATGCTTAATTTACTAATGTTCCTCGTTATTGTGATGATTTCACGATACAAATGATGCGCATAAACTGAATTTGAAGCAGACATAATCAAAGTTGCTTTGTAGAAATTAATTAAGAACTAGACTAACCTCTCCACTGCTTCCCAATCATCTTTAATCTGTGGTCTAACTCGTTTTTCCTCCACCACAGTTTCGTTGAAGTAGTCATTATAGGGCTTTTCTTCAATTTCCATCTTCTCAAAAGCCACCTTGTAATTTATCGCCTGTTCTAGCATCAGATAAGTGGAATTCCCCTTGTTCTCACATCTAAAGGTAAGCTCCTCTTTGAATTCTTTCTATCTCTACATGCTGCCAAAGGACCTCTTCCTCGGAGTTGAAGACCTCACAAAATAAATGCACCATTACGAATGGCATTTACACTGCTTTCTACCTCCAGCAACCTTCTTTAATGAGAATGTGTGTAGCACACCAAATATGCAGAAACCGACAATCTAGAACCGATACACCAACTCCATTATTTTCAATAAAAGATTCCTTAAATGTTCTCATAACTGAACTGTTAGCTGTGACATTATCTCCGATTATACTAAACACTTTTTGATATCCCACGACTTTCACTGATGACTGATATTTTGTTGGTGATCATACATGATCCTGTTACATGGTGATTACAACTCATTTCGTAGAATGCTTGTGGCAATTAAGGAAGCTTATAATTGGATTCAAGAATGTGTGTGATCACAAAGGAGGAACAATATCCACGGTTTTTCTTGACTAATTAGAATCCTCTTCATTGCCTCTTTTTTTTCACAAAGATCTCTACAATATTTCGTGTTTCTGTTCTTCGAGAATGAGGCTGGTAAATCTTAACTCTACTGCAGAAATTTCTCCAAGCTATTCTCTCCATCCATGATAAAGGAAATTCTCTCACAGCCATCATCTCATTTGTTGCTTCTCTAAAATCAGTTTTAGATACTTTAAACAATCTCAGATTACCATCTTTCCCATCTCGAGATAACGCGCCTTGATTATTGTCTTTGTTCACAGCCTGCAATGCCTTGTAAAACTTGCAAGTAATATTCGAATGTTTCTTCGTATTATAGATGTTCCTGATTTCATTGGACACACCATCTCTTTCCCACAGTAGTTGCAGGTAACTTTATCATCATCTTCTTTCTTTCTGGTAAAGTGATCCCATACCCATGACCTACTCTTATTTACTGACTTTGAACCCTTTTCCTCCTTCTTGTCACGAATTGATTTCTTCACTATAATCAGGATGTGCGGCCTTAGTAGCTTTCCACCCTTGTGGTTACCTTGTCAGCCTTACACCAAAACTCGCAGCATTTAGAGAGAGAAAGTATGGAAAATTTTTAGAGAGAAGTTAGAGCTTTACGAACTACTTGTATTGATAACTTGGTGAATAATTTACAAATGAGGCATCACCCCCTATTTATACAAAACCACCTCCTCAACGAACGGTGGAGATCAAACCGGTCTAATGGCTCAAATTCTTTCATTTCTATGAAGTAACTTCACCTTGTAGTACATTCGCCCCTAAGTACTTTTCCCTTAAGTATTCTACACACTTCCTCCCTTGTTTTACATTATCCTTACTTAGATATTTTACAAAGCGTAACACTTAAGAAAATACTAAGTATAAGCGGGTTGGAATGTAAGACCCAAACCAAGCTATCTAGACTGTGGTCAAAGCCTTACGTCTCTTGGTCCACTTAATGGCCAAACATCTCTATTTTAACCCTTCTTAATTAATTTCGCCCTTGGGCGTGGGTTCACTTAGACCTTATCTAAAGACTACCTTAGCCATTTCCTAGCTTAGATCATTTCTAAGAATACGCAGCGGAGTATTCTTTACTAACCCTTAATCTACATCTAGTGTAGAACTTATCCGGTCCAATTGTCTATGCCTTGGTCAGTTCACTTACTACCATTCAGCTTATAAAACAATCTTTGAAACGATTCAAATCCAATGTTCTATTCCCCTAAACCATTCCACCAGCATCCTAGCAAGATACTAATTTATCTAAGTATTTGCTAAGTCATACTCTTGCCACATCCACAGAGCTTGCCATCTCATTAGTCCTCCATTGATCCTACATTAAACAAATCTCTTAGGTAATTACCCATTCAACCAACCATCCCCAAAGACTAAGAGACCCTTGAGAAGTCTTCATCAGCTAGGATATGCATCTGACTCTCCTCGGCTCATGCACCAGCCAACATCCATTTGCCTCAACGACTATCACATCATGTCCATTCTCCTTAACTAACAATGCCCATCAGATCCTAAGTCAATCAACCAACCACCCCACACGAATTGGAGCTGATAAGCTTCTACTCATATCTAACCGGCCATGGAGACCACCTTCCAACAAGCCTGATCAGCCTTGTCTTCCAAACCAATGCATCCATGATCAAGTTAGACCCAACCCCTTTGATCCATTATCTATGGATCAGGACTTCCATACTCAACTATGATCAGATCATACACGGTCTTCCTTGAGGAAGCACACATAGGCTCAGTACCTATGCTCCACGACTCATATCTCCAACCAAACTCTTCCTCAGGGCTCTTAGCCCAATCCTTTGGAATTGTGTATCCACACCAAGGTTGATAACAAGCACTCCTTATAGTCACTATATCATAGTGACACGGCCTTGACTCATAAAGAAGGTAAGACCATCGATCCGGATCACCCATGGATCGTGGCTCGATCACTATTCCTTATGCGGGTCTTGTCCTCATTTGGCACCTCTTGGCCTATGCACCATCCTACCATAGTTATGGTTCATGAGACGGCCTTACTTCCATGGGTCAGTTATGACCCCTTGGGATATAATCATTCGGATCTGAGATCCTTGACTGATATCTAACCACCGGTTACAAATGAGCGGTTACTCGTCTAAACCACTCATGCCTCTTGTTGACTGTTTAGTGGTCGCACCCTTTTGGTGTAATACTAACATCCCCTTGACTAAGGAAACCATATACCAATATGGAATATACTTAGAACACTTCTAAGTATATTATCAACCCACATATACCACAACTAGACCGTCCATGAATCCAAACCATCCACTCGGCTAGGATCGAGGATCGATCGAACCATCTGAACAACCGGCCCATTTGGGCCTTGGACATATACACTTGGGCTGGACCATGCCTTGGCCCATACACCATGAAGATCAAAATTAAAAACCGGCCTGGCCCCTTGGTCCAAGGAGATCAACCCACCCTTAACTATGACTGATCAGACAACACACACATCTAATATATGGCCATGGAAAATGGTTTGATTGAATCCGATTAACCTTGGGCTCAACACAATCCCATTCCAACCATAACCAATAGAAAATATAGAAGAGAAGAAGAAGAAGTATTTAAAGGTAAAAGGTTGAGATCAGATGTAACCAGACCAAATCCAGCCCACAAAACCAACCATAACGATCGATGGTTTAAGGCGATGGTTCACCAATCACACCCATTACCTTGGTCGTCCATGCTACTATTGCACACACCTTTACCAAGTCTTATAATTTTCTTCGTAATGATAAGATCCATCCATGGGTCGTACATCTCTTCACTTGAACTCGTATGAAACTGCCTCTCCATAGATCCCATCTGAAAGAGAAAGACAGTCAAGATACACAACAACTTAACACAACGACAACTGAAACAAGAAACAAAAACAATGAAATAAGAAAAAAATACAAGAAAGTTACAATAAGAGTTTCAACTTTCAAAACAGTGAAGACACATTAAGTAACATATACAAACAATGACAATATAACTCGGGTTTCTTTGAAAGTTGAAACAAAGTAACAAACAAAACAATGAATAATCATACTTGGGTTTGGTAATAAGAGAAGAGAAGAACAAATACAAACAATGACAACAACATAGATTGGTTTCCTTGAAAACATAAGAATAGTATCAAACTTGACTCGGGTTTGTCATTGTATCTTAATGTTGTCAAGAACAACTTAACTAATGAAACTCATGTTAAAATTGAAGTCGAAATCAACCAAAGAACACCAAATACAACAACATAATGAAACTCCATCAAAGAACACAAACATAAAATTTATAATAAAACTCATGTGAAACACCAAATAATAATCTAAAGCAAGGAATGGAACAGATAAATCAAGAATCAAACTCGGGCTAAACAAAAACAACAAACAAGAATAAAAAACTAGGGTTCATCGGAGAACGATTTCGAGATGATTGTGATGAAGGAGGCGTTTAGGCTTCGAATCTGAGGATGAAGAACTTGATTTAGATTCTAAGATTCCAGCTTCGAAGTGTATGATTTTTGGAGTAAAGGTTTATAATAGATTCGAAAAACACTTCATCACTTTTAATTGTTCTTATAGTGGGAGTGTGTCACATCCCAGACCTAAATAAGGTCATCAGGGCAGACCATGGTTCGAGGAAACGAACCAGTCAGGTCATATGACCTAAAGGCAAGTGTTTCATGGTCATAATGGAAGTTTAAGCACGTTGGAAGGATAAGACTTAACCTAACATAGATGGAAACAAGTATAACAGAGCTGGACGAGTGATATGGCAGCTGGGCAATGTAGACGGGTAGCTCAATCAGCTGGACACAGTGTGGTCAAGCTCAGTCTAGCTCACTCAAAGTTATGTCAGATCAGATAGCTGGAAAACCAGCTCACTCAGCTGGAACATCTAGGGGTCAGCTCATCTAAGCTTAGAGGAGTGTTCGGGTCTTGGGCAGTTGGACCAGTCCGGGCCAGAGTCGGGTCAGCCGGTTGGGACATGTGGTCCGGCCATTGGGACGATGGCTTAGGGAGTTCATGGGATTGGTCCATGAGCTAGGGATTGGTTCTAGGCCCATGTGTGATCTGTTAGGGGACATTTATAGGCAAATGGATGGGAGTGGTAGCAGTTATGGCCGAATGGATGCAATGGGACCAAAAGGTGCCCATTCGCTCACAAAAGTGTGTCTCCTTGACCAAGGCAGTTATCCACGCCTTCTTCTATAAATAATGGACCCTGGGCAAGAAAATGGATATCAGTTCCATAAGAAAAATACAGATATAAAGGCGAGAGAGAGAAAGAAAAAAAGAGAGAGAGAGAGAGAGAGAGAGAGAGAGAGAGAGAGAGAGAGAGAGAGAGAGAAATCGACCCTACAAGGTCGATATTATGTGGTTAATCATCGGCTATGTTAAGACCGATTATGGAAACTTACGGCCGACTGGAATGGGAAAAAGAGGCAAGGAGAAAGAGTTGGAAAAGGGCTATAAGTCTCCAGAGTACACGTTCAATGTAATGGGGGTGGCCATGAAACCATCGCTCATAACAATTGATCGGGTTGATCGAATTGTTGGGACGGTTTTACATTGGTTGCATCCAATCTCTTCCTTCACTATTTCAATTATTTTCTCTTCATCTTCCACTCTGTATTTTCTTGAGGAATGGTGTTGTTTGGTGTCAGAATTGGCTTGGGAAAGAGCTAAGGTCATGTCCGAGTGAAACCAACCACGAACCATGGTTCATGAACAATCGGACGGATGGTCCAATGGGTCTTAGCCATGGATCGTTTCACCTTTGTTTTGGCAATGGGAATTCTGTGGATTTATTGGGCTTGGATTGGCTATTAGGATATGGCCTTGAGTCGGTCCAAATAGATTGGATCAAGTCCCAATGGATTAGTAACAGAAATGGTCCGATCGACAGTGAAGTGGATCGGTTGGACTGTGCGGTTGTGTATAGACCCTAAGGGGCATGATGCACACGAGTTGGTCAACCTAGGCCTTTGGCCGGTTCAGATAAGAAGTCCAAGGCATTTGGCCAGACTTAAGTTGGGGCCGTGTGATCCTTGATCCTAGTCGTGTGTACGGGTGGGATTCATGGGTGGTCTGGTGATGTTATATGTGGTTTGCGAGTATACTTAGATGTGTCCTAAGTATATGGACATGTGCATATGGTTCCTTTGTCAAGGGTTGTAATGGTTGGGTCCAAGGGTTGCGTCCAAGGGTTGCGTCCCTAGACTTAGTCCGTTCACATCCAAACCGCAACCTAGACCATGGGTCGGTTATGCGGACAATCTTGATTGTTTCAGAGAATGGGTGGTTGGGCTGAACGGTTGGAATGACCCAAAGGGCACAAGTTTCCAAGAGTCATGGGTCACCAAAGGTTGTGAGTTACCAAAGGATGCAAGTAACCAAAAGATACGAGTTGCCAATGGTTGCAAGTATCAAAGGGTACGAACGTATCATGATCAAAAGCATGCGAATGGGTCAGGACCAAAAGGATACGTATGGTTCGAGACCGAAAGGGTACAAATGGTTTGGGTCCAAAAGGGTACGAATGGATCGTAACCGAAAAGGTGTGACTTTTCAAGGAAGGCTATGTACGATCTGATCATGGATGAGAATGGATGACCTGACCCATAGATGATGGATCAAGGTGTCAGATCTAACCTAATTACTGGTACATCGGTTGTTATGAACAAGTCAAATCGGTTATCTTGGATATAGTCCATGGCCGGTCAGTCAATATGAAGACCCATCAGTTCTAAGTCATGTGAGGATGGTTGATTGATTGACTTAGGATCTAATGGGCATTGCCAGTCCTTAGAATGGACGAAAGGTTATTGGATGGTGCGTGAGCCGAGAAAGGCCATATGAATATCCTTAACCAATTAAGGCATCTCAAAGGTCACTGAGTCAGTGGGGATGGTTGGTTGAATGACTAAGTACCTAAAGCGAGTTGTTCAATGCAGGTACAAGGATAAGGACCATATGTAAGATCATTGAGTGATCGTGGTCCAGTAGAAAAGTGACATGGTGTGTTTATTGTTCTAGCAGGGTATAAATATCCTAAACAATTAACTATCAAATTAACCCTAATCTTAACACACAAATAAAACTCTTGCCAAGAGAGAACAGGTGTAGTACTTCGGGATCGAATAGACTTCTTATTTCTATAGACTAAGCTAGGTAAATATATATATTAGTAGCAATTAATCAATTTAAGGAAATATTCATTATCATGAGGTGTAGATAAAATATGGAAATATGATAATAATGTAAATATGCTATTAAACTAACTAGATGCAAATGTAAGAATGCTAGACCTAGGGTTTCAAGCTTAATGGATTATAGGGAATAGGAAGCACATAATGTAAATATTCCAAAACTCAAATATTAATTATTCTGACCCTTTTAAGTCCAACTCTCGTATGCGGCAAAAGGAAAGACCATCGATCGACGGTTAAAGCCTGATGTCGATCGACAGTGAAATCAGAAGGAAGTTTGCACGATACTTGATATGTTCACCAAGCTAATTAGACCAGCTCTCGCATGCGCCTAACAACCTAGTTCAATGAGTCTATTCTGGCACAAAACCTACTCTCGTAGTCGTCCATGTCCTACTTTCGAGATCCTAGTTAGCTACTCTAGAATGCAAGCATTAAGCACAACTCAGTTGATGGATATTAACTTAACCTAGCAATCGTATTTTTAGGGTAATCCATGATTGTTATCATTCAACCCTAAATCTAGTTGATAACTACTCAGACATAATTAAAGGAAGAACAATAGTCTGAATATAATGCATAGATAAAATAATGGGGTTCCAATACAAATCTCTCTAAGAAGTTATGAATCTTTTTCCCTAGAAACATTAAAACTATATTAGAAAATAATCTCTTTTTTGAACTCCTTTTTCTGTGTAATACATAAAGCATAAATATAAAACCCTAAAATCTAGGTCAAAACTCATCCAGGGTATCTTCGTCATTTGTCTATAACTTGGTCTTGAGATTGGCTGTCTGTGAATTGGCTGTCGATCTATGGCAAGTGTCCACCATCGATCGATCTTGGTCTTGTAACATTGGTCGATGACAAGGTTGTGTTGTCGATCGATGATTGTCTTGTACTTCGACTCTCTAACTGATCAGCTACAAATTCTTCTCCTCTAAATGTTCCAAAAACTCCAAGTATCTGCATATATCTCCAAAACGTACATGGACCTGTAAAGACCCTAAAACATAGTCTACACACATAATAGACCCTAAATAGAGCCTATAACTTGGCCTGAAACTGGTAATAAATAGGCTATATCAACTCCTTCAGACTTAACTTTTTGCTTGTCCTCAAGCAAACAAGCATGTGAAAGAGGTTTTGAAAAGCGAAGACTCACATAATGTCTAAGTATAACAGTCACCCTACTTTGTTGCAACCACATCCTATTAAGTCAATCACAGAGAAACTTTATATACCTTATCCTAGTATAGAAACCAAATCCATTCTACCAACAACTTAGTGAAAACTAGTATGTCTCACCCCTCTACGGATTTCATTTCTATGCATAAAATAAAAGTCCAGACTTTGGAAGTATCGATCAAATGACATATGGACTCTAACCCCTGCAAGTATCTGAGCACATAGGTAGTCTTCTGATCCCTTTCCTCTCTCTCTTCTCACTTCTCTTAGTCAATGTCTCCCTTCTTTTGAGGGTATCATTTTATTTTTTTATTTGACTGAAATACTTGGACATGTTTCCATGAATCAAGCCCTAATGGTTTTTGCCACCAGATCATGTTCACTTCTTTTTGACCTTTATCTCTTTCTAGAATCATATGAATCAAGCTTTAATGGTTGTAGCCACCAAATCATGTTCAACTCTTTTTTTTATCTTAAGGGGTGAGAGAGGGGAATCAGAAGCACATAAACTTTTACCTTCCAAACTTGCAGAAGGAATCCAATCCAATGTATACCAAGCCCTAAAGCAAGCAGTTAGTGTCATGATTAGTGTTGAAAATCAGCTTCAGTTCCTTTTAACTTTCTAAGCAAGTGTGATATAGCGGCATGATGATCCACTTTGGTATCTTTAGTAATCTCTGCAAACAACCTTCTAAGAATGGTGCTAAAGTGTGGTTAGTCAATAATAAATCTTGACCATAGTCCCCTTCTTGACTCAATAACTTTTTTTAAAGAAACTTATATAATTATAGAAATAAAACTCAAAAACAAATAAATAGCATTAGCGAACCTCCCCCAGACTAAAATTACACTATCCCTAGTATAATCCGTCTCGGATTAGTTTAGGAAATATCCAAATCATAATAAATAGTTTAAGTATAAAACTCAATACCTCTCTCTGTAAGAGGGTGTCGATCGATGGTAGGCAGGTGTGATCGATCGATGGTTGCGATCCATTGTCGACTGATGGTGCCTCTACGGTGTCGATCGATGGTGGACTTAAACAATCTATAAAAACAAAGTAAAACTAGAAATAAATAGTAGTATAAGTAAAAACTAGATAAAAACTTACTAAACAGTGGGTTGCCTCCCACCCAGCGCTTGGTTATAGTCTTAATCTCGACGTTTGAACTTTTTGACTAGAATGGAGGTGGATCAACTCTTGGAATACAAGTGTCTACATCTTCTTTCCTCTTCTGAAACCATGTACCAACGAAGCTTCTCATTGCCTCATCTTCTCTGGCTTTCTCATTCTTTATGATCTCCTTAGCAACCTCCACTTAATGCATTCTCCTTTGTAGATTCTCAATACTGCGCTGTAGCATTCTAAGTCTAGCAGCTAAAGTCTATGATATATCCTCCAATTGCTGAGAGATATCTTCCTTCATTAGGCTTTAAGAAAAGGTAATCTCATTCAACTTGTCTTTTAATTGTTTTTCTGCTGCGGACTTCTGTCTGTCGAACTCAGTATCGATCGATGGCCTGATGTTGCCGTCGATCCATGTCACTTTGTCTACTCCAATCGCATGCTGTCTTCAAACAATATCCATATCTTGCTTCATCTCATCCATGCGTGTACTCAAACCGGTGAGGCACTTGTCTATGGGATAGTAAACATCATCAAGCCTCTTGTAGAAATCATCCAGTGACATCTCTTGAGCTTTGTAGATCTCATGCACAATATCATCAATCTCTGCTATATTGTATGTCTTTTGCTTCGTCATAGGCATAGCGATCTTTGCTGCATGTTCTGGTAAACATATGTAGCTCTCTCTAGAATTGCTTTGATGTCTGCTTCTTGCACATTCACGACTCTGTCGTCTATAGTTTGTGCATTACCATTCTCATCTTTCTTTTCCCAATGGAAAATTTTTCTTGCCATCAGTATCATATGCTCTCTTTCCATGCTCTATACGACCGTCGATCAGTAGTGGGTTTATCCAATCGATCGATCGTAAACTTCCTGAACCATAAGGATTAGAGGTACAAAACTGGTTCACCCCTGGAAAGGTGATATCGATCGATGCATTATGGCTGTCGTCGATCGATCTAGGATTTTTGGAAGTGTATATATCATTATGGATCGGCATGTTCTTCTGCTCCTCAATGTGGATCGACACTGTATGTTGTGCGTCGATCGATGGTTGCTGTTGTTGTCCAAATAAACTTCCTAATCCATTAGCCATTACAAGGGCATCTGCTACATCCTCCTTAGGTATGTTAGAATTCTCCCATAAAGAGTTCGTGCACGTCCTTCTGTGTTTGAAAATTCCAAACTCATCTGATCTGAGATAACCAACACTTGTATCTTCTATTCTTGGTTCTTATTCCGAATTTTGTCTGATATTGTTCAAAGGAAACGAGATGCCGTTATTGATGCTTGATTATTTACTTTCACGTTCATTACCCAACCAGCTTCTTCCAGTGCAAGGCCGCGAGAGTCAATCAGCTCTTCCTCTCTGTAATCTGCATCGTATTCTTTGTAAGCTTCACCGTATCCTCGGTATGCCTGATGTGTGTCGACCGATGGTGTATGGTGACCATTGATCGATGCTCGATAATCAGACTGCTGGCCGAAAAGATTCCCAGCTCCATTAGCCATCACAAGTATATCTGCCACATCTTCCCTTATGACATGTAGAATTCGGTCATCCATAGCTCTTGCGTGACCGTCTGGATATCTCATAATACCGAACTCATCTAGTTGTGGATAACCATGCCCCTCCCGCGTTCTGCACCTGAATCTAGTTCAAACTCTGAGGTAATACATGTATCGATCGATGGTGATTGGTTACCACTGATCGACGTCGATTTCCCGAGTTCATCGGAAACATGAAAAACACCAGCCACTTCCATAGCAGTACCTCGGTATTCGATTATCTCTTCTTCTATGTAGTCGTCGTCGTGCTCGAGGTAGGCTGGGTTGTAATCAAGATTTGCATGGTAGGTGTTTATCAGTTCTGAAGGGTGAGTGTCGATCGATAGTAAGGTGTGGGGCATCGATCGATTGTTTAACTGCAAGCTCGTCGATCGATCGTTGGGGCTGGGTATCGATCGATGCACCTTCTTCCTACTCCTCATTGAACTCATAAGCGCAGAAGCATGTGGTCACAAGCTCTGCTTCATTACACAATTCAATAATAGTAGTTTTTCTCTTATTCTTAACTGGTTCATAAAAAATATTTTGATCAATTAGAGACATATACAACCTGTTTAACTTCATATCGCAGATAGCTCCCACAATGGCCATGAAAGCTCTCCCAAGTAGTAATGAAGAGTTCCAATCTATCCTAATGTCCATCACATGGAAGTCTACTGGGACTAGGGTGTTGTTAATCTGCACTGGAGCATCTTTTACCATCCCTCCTGAGTTCACTCTTGAGCAGTCTACAAATCTGAAAGAATCATTGGAGGGCACTCTCAGGTTCAGCTCCTCTGCCATAGACTTTAGCATAATGCTCACTGATGATCCAGTATCACAAAGGGCATTGGGATATTCGTTGCCCTTCATCTACTCTCTGAGATGATTGAACATGATTTCTATGTCATTATTTATCTCCCTTGTTTCTCTGAAAAACATTCACAATCTATTAGTATAATAAGCTTCATTAAAAGAGATATCTAGAGGAATTTAAAAAACTCTTTTAGCAAAGCTACCCATCTCCTTTTCATTGGCTTCTTTGGGGATCTTTTGCTTCCTCTTGGAGTGTCCCTCGTCTTCTATATCAATATCCATAGCTTCAGATGTGTTTGTATTTTGTTCTAAAACCGTCACGGTCGGATGCACAATCAAGCTCGCATTGATGTTCGACAGTCGAACTAGTTTCCTCATTTGTCGATCGATGCTAAGGTCGCACCATCGGTCGATACATACATCACTCTGTTCGGTAGTCAAACTGGTTTCCTCATCTGTGTTCATCATTTGTCTCTAACTTGGGCTTGAGATCGGTTGTCGATCGATGGCAAGTGTGCAAAATCGATCAATCTTCATCTTGTAACATCGGTCGATGACAATGTTGTGTCGTCGATCGATGATTGTCTTATACTTGGACTCTCTAACTGATCAGCTACAGACTCTTCTCCTGTAAATGTTCTAAAAGCTCCAAGTATCTTCATATTTCTCCAAAACGTACCTGGACCAGTATAGACCCTAAAACATAGTCTGGACACACATAATATACCCTAAATAGAGCCTATAACATGGCCTGAAACTGGTAATAAATAGACTATATCAATAAGTATGGTAGTTCAGATCAATGGAGGACCGATGAGATACTAAGCTCTGTGGATGTGGCGAACATATGAATTATAAAATACATGGATATATTAGTATCTTGATAGGATGCTGGTAGAATGGTTTAGGGGAATGAAACCTCGGATCAATATCACTTGGTTTGGTTTGGTTTAGGATGACCTTTAAGCTAGTTGGTAGTTGAGTAGATTAACCAAGGTTGAGGCGATTACACCAGACAAGTATTAGATTGGTTTTAGACCACTAGTATATAGAAAATATTTCGCTGTGTATAAGTTGAAATGATCTAAGCTAGTGAAAGACTAAGGTGGTCTTTAGCTAAGGTCTAAGATAACCCTCATCTTTAGGCGAAATTATAAACAAGGGCAAAAAATCTAGAGGTTCGGTCAGTGTATAGACCAAGCGACGTGACGCTTCGACCGCGGCCTAGTCGGCCGGGTTTGGGTGTTACAAGTTGGTATCAGAGCATGGTTGATCCTGTGCAGGACAGTGCTCAAAGATGTTGAGTTTAAATCGACATTTTCCTGAAAAAACTAAGTTTATTTTAGAAACCTTAGTTAGGGTGAGCCAAGAGAGAGTTGAGGTAAGTAGGGTATCATGCTTGATAACGGGAAGTTCCAAGGTGAACCGGCTTAGCCCAGATACAGTCTCCAAGGACAAGAGCCTTATACTAGAAGGTTAGCCAACCTAGTTAATAATAAGTAATGAACCGTTTTGAAAGAACATGATGTGTGATATCCTAATATGACAAGGGTTGATGTATATTATAAACACTCTTGTGAATTGTGCCAGCATTCACATGAGTGTGAGACATTAGGGAGTGGTATATGGGACGTTCTCCAAATGTGTGATGAAACCAATATCCTACTCGCCTAAAGGTACTCAACGAAAGCATGGACGCAATGCAAGACTTGTTTATGTATGACCTGCGTTTGAAAGAAATGATCGGCACTCTACTAAGGATAAGTTCCTTGGTGGCCATTCAAAAAAAGTGAGCAATATGCGTTGCTAAATCTGGATTAAGGGAGACACTACATGACTAGTACATGAGTGAACTTGTGATCATATGGATCAATTAAGAGTCAGTATAGGTCATGGTAGTACTCTTTAGATCAAGTCGGATGAAATGGACCAGTTCCAAGATGAATACGACTATGGAACGAATGAGGAAACTTAAGATGTTCGTTTCAGCCAATGGAAGGACATGATGTTAGGTATCTTAGTATGATGGGGATCGAGGCATATTATAAATTCTCTTGTGAATGGTTACAGCATTCGCAAAAGTAAGACGCTTTGGAGAACTATATGTGACGTCTTACAAATGTGTGATCAAACCGAGATCCTACTCATATAGGGAACCTAATGATCGGTGGTGTGGAAACACATGTGCTTTTCGACACCGGGGCTACACATAGCTTTGTGAGTCCTGAGATGATTGGAAAGGGAATGTTGCAAATGGGAACAAAAGAGCCTGGCAGTATGGTGAATGCGGCTGGATGCCAAGAGATGCGTTCACTAGGACTGGTCGAGAACGTTTCTGTGATACTTCTGTGCAGGGATAAACCTGCTGATATGTGATAATTATTGCCAGGAATAAACTTGCTGATCTGATAGTAGTTCCCCTAAAGAATCACAAGGTGGTATTAGGTATGGACTGATTAGGAATGTATTGGGCTACCTTAGAATGCCACCGAGGGCGTGCATGGTTAAAGGACAGCCAGGAAACGATCAAATTCCAATGTGATAAAAGCGACTCCTGAAGTAATGTTAGTTCAGCAGTCCGTGCGAAAAGGATGATGGAACGTGGATGAGAGGCGTATATAGCTACAATCGCCACTAAGGAGGTCATTGGGGGTGGTAACCTGGACGAGATTCCGCTGGTCGAAGAGTTTGAGGACGTGTTTCAGATGCCTAAGGACTTAACCCCTGACATGTCTGATCCATTTACAATAGAACTAAAACCAGGGACTCCCCATTGTTCAAAAGGCCGTACCGCGTGGCTCCTGCCAAAATGGCCGAGATAAAAAGCAATCAGAAGAACTGCATGAGATCGACCAGATTCGATAATGCAATCGAGTCCATAGATGGACCAGGGTTGGCTTAGGCGAATGAGTGAAAATGAGGCTTAGTCAGAATGACTATTATTTGGAAATAATGAATGAGTTCTTTTATGTACGGAAGTCGGGAATAAAATGATTTAATAGGAAGGGATTAAAATCATAGGGTGACCACATCCGAAAGGATCCTGGTCGCAATACAACCACGTTAGGGATTCAACTATGGTTGGGATGAGACGATTAAGTCCCAGAGTTGGACCAGAACCGCAATATGACCAAGTTCAGTAGCAGATGAGGTTTGCAATTTGATCGAGTCAGTGAAGGGACCATGGTCAAAATTAAATGACCAAATCTAATGATGGACAAAAGTTAATAATAAGGAGAATTAGTCTAATAGGACTAAGATCGCAAGATTGGCCAAGCTGGAAAAGACTGTGGTCGAATAAGAAATGATTCGGTACGTTGTGGTTAGAGTCCATAACAAATCGAAGGATCAGAACAATCTGTTAGGACCCGTGGTAATACGAGACCTAACGATTGAAACGAGTCCATTAAGACTTGACTGGTACATTGAATGGCTTGAGGAGTGGGATAACAACCAAAGACTCAAGTGTCCGGCAAGTGGCTTAAGGACTAGAATTGATATAGTTGTTGAATATGTGTTACGACTTAGTCATGACTAAGATCAGATATTATGGTAATCATGATTACGTTCAGAATGAACGAGTCGGAGTACATGATCAAGTTTAGGATGAGAACCTGAGGAAGGTTTCTCTGAATATTGGATTGAGTACCAAACCGCAAAGGATGGTACTGTAGCACTCTCGATCCTAGATAGGATCATTGAGACGGACCATGGGATGAGGGAACAAACAAGTCGTTCGTAAGAAACAAAGGTAAGCGTTCCATGGTCTGAATAAAAAACTAAGTCCAAGTAATGAACGGGACTTAGCCAAGAAAACAAGGAAAAGAGAGAAAAAGAGCTGGAACGAGTGAAGGAAAGAGTTTAGACGACGAGCTGGATTAAGCTTGGGCGAGCTTGGGCAAGCTGGACGGAGCAGGACGGAGCTTGGGGTGAGCTGGATCGAGCTCAGGACGAGTTAAGTAAGCAAAGTCAACTCGATCAGCTAATAAACCCTTCTCAGTTAGCTGGACCAACTGCCGGAGAGCTCAACTCATCTCGGTGGAGTGTTCGACGGTTGAGCCAGCTGGTTGGGTTGGGAAAGTTATCAGACCGATGGTCGGATCAAGTGTGGATCCGAACTGGATAAGCCTTCACCATGGCCATCGGGTGAATCCGAACTGGCTTATGGACGATCGGCCGAGCGGTTACATCCTTTTCTCTTTACTTGCTCATTTTCTTCTTTCTTCTGCATAAATGATTGAATGGTTTGTCTTAGGACCGGACAAGGGACCATAGTTGTAAGCCGTTCCGATCATGTAATACGATGGTTAAGGATTGGATCTGATAGATCATTGATCCGACCGTATGGCCTGGATTGGATTCTAGCCGATCCGGATAGTTCAGTTAGTAAGACGGTTTGGTCAAGATCCGCGAACTGAACTTAAACGATATGGCTAATTGACTAGATGAGTCAGATAGTATTAAGGGGATTTTGGGGATGAACTTAGAAAGAAACCGATTATTGTTGCATGCCTTGGAAACTGACTGTTACGTTATTAGATAGATGCTTATGCTTTTGGTTGGTTTCAGAACATGATTGTGATTGTGGGAAGGACTTGGCTTAGCCGTGAAGACTCGAGGCCGCGTGATGCGCCCCGGTTCGAGCACCGACCTGCTTGGATCATGGACACGGCTCAAGATGGCGATATTGTTGACCAGCTCGACTCAACCGAGGTTTTACCATCAGATCATGCTGATCATACCATTATTGAGCCAGGATATAACTTGGAAAAGGAAGGATTTACTAAGTGGAAGCAACGACCAATTAACCTTAAAGATATCATGGAAAGCAGTAATGATATATGTTCATTGTTTGACTCATATTTTCCAAATCACGAGGCTTCTACGCATGAAATCACTTGGAGAATGTTCTCAACTCAATTATGGAGATCCTTGAAGAAGAATCAGATCAAACGGAGTTCATATGTGGGAGTTATGCCATTTACAAACCAGGTGATCTTCGGTTCTCGCGAATTCATACATGTGCGCATTCAGGTGAGCTGGACCGACACTGTCTTGGAGCTGGATGAGCTAATGGAAACTATATTGGATGAGCTTAATAATCAAGTGAGTTGGACTGACATTATTCTAGACGAGCTGAGCTGGATTGACACTCACTTGGACGAGCTGAGCGAGCTAGTTAGATCTTCCGAGCTGGTTCGACCACCCAAGAAACTGGAATTGGCTAACCTTATTTCTGATGAACCAGCGAAAAATTCAATAATTCCAAAGGTGATTATTCATGTTCTAAATGTCCAAGAAATCCTTTGGCTTGATGGTTTTCAAAAAGATTCAAAAATAGACTTGTTTGGGCCAAATGGAGAAACCGATCAAATTTTGGCTAAGGCAAGAGATGGATTTCGACCAGGCCTCAAGTGGACATGTCTTGGCCCATATCAGGAGCATAATCTTCACCTTTCAAAGTCCTGGTCGTGGCTATATCAAGAGGCATTCAACAACATAATTATTTCTAGTCAAAAGTGTTAGTCTTTGTTTGTGTTTTCTAAGTTTCTAGTTTTCCACAAAAACTCTTAGTCTTTCTTTTACCACAAGTAGTATAAATATGTAATCACAAGCCACGAAATAAAGCAGATTGTTTTCCCCTTTTTATTAGTTTATCTCTTTGTTCTTTGCTTAGAACATTTCTTAGTTTCTTGGTGAGGTTATCTCCAAGTTTCGAACCTTCTTTTGTTGGACTGGTGCGTCACATCCGGCAACGATCGAAGTCTGGTAGTATCATTGGGCCTTCCGCAACCCTTTGTGTCACCATTTATTCCACTAGTTCTCCCTTTGGTGAGTTCATATCCCCTTATTCCGATTGAGTGATCATGTCCGAATCTAGGACGTATCAAGTGGTATCAGAGCCACTCAACCGGTACAATCTTTTCATCTTCTAATCTTCCATTTAAATTTCTTCAAACACTTCTTCTTCTTTCTATCTTGAATCTGGGCCCCTCATTATCATCCACTATATAAAAATAAATAAATAAATAAATAAAAAAAGATCGAAAAAAAGAGAGTTTCAAAGATTTCGAAAAATTTGATTTGTTGTTTGGTGGTGGAAGAGAAAGCCTGCTGGCCGAGGAGAAATCCGGCCTTTGAGGAGGTTAAAGCAGATTCCAAATCCAAATTTTCTTATCTTTCTATCTCATCTCATTTTTTGTTTGCTTGGGAAACCCATTGGAAACTTGGATTGTCTTTCTAAGAACTTTGAGAAGAAACTTGAGTGATTACCTTAAAAATCAGAGTGAAACACGTGTGTGGGTGAGGATAAACACATTGAGAGTGTGAGTATTTATTTCCTAACTTTTGGTGTTGAGATTTTCAGGTTATGATGTTTGGTCTTCTCAAGGAGAGTAACAAGGAAAAGCCCCAACGAAATTCTAACTTTCAAACCCCTTTTAAATATCCCTTGAATTATTTTGATGAGTTTGTTAGTGTGCAGGAACAGCCACCTATAAGGAGAAAAACAACCAGAGATGTGGCTGATCCAAAGAGGTAACCTTTTCAGTTTGATGTCCAACAATTTTGTGAAAACTTTGTGAAGGAAGTGGACAAAGCCCTCAAGAACGTCAACAAGATCCAAAAGAAGAGCACTTCCACACGTGCTCTAGTAGCTGAGTCATCCTTGTTCATCAGCAAGAAAGCCAAAGGTAAATCTGAAAACAATTTTGACGAGTTTAAATTTTTTTTCAGATTCTTTACCTACCTTTGATGAATATGAGGAAGATCTAATTGAAAGCTTGATCACTTGTGAGGATAAATGTGATATTACTTCTCTTGAACCTGAGTTTGTGTTTGAGAATGAGCAAACTAATGTAGAACTAACTGTTTTGCAACCGGAGCTTCCGAGTAGTCTTGTTTTGTCTCCACAGGTTTTTGAGGAAGAGCCACTGAACTATCCACATCAATGCCCATGTCTTGGCACTTGGATATCTTTGGATGATGGTCCAGATCCTATCTTTGATGTGGAGGACGAACCTGATCCAGTCTTTGATGAAGAAGCAACAAGCATCACATCCATTGCTATGGAGAATCATCTTTGCTTTGACCCCGACACAACTACGGATCCTTCATCTCCCGCCCCTTTGCCTCCTGATCTTCACAAGCACCGTGAGAAACCTGATTTGATTAATTCTCTGCCTGATATGCTTGTCAAGATCAGTACCCATGATATAACTCGTTTTGGTCTTGAAAAGATGAAAGAATTTTGTGTTTCAAATTCTGTTTTTGATAACATGATTAATTCTTTTCAAATCTTAAAACCTGATGAACTTCTAGATCATAAATGTTTTCAAAATGATAAAGGCATCAACTCTGGAATTATTTTGACCTTTGATCAGTTCTTGAAGCATAGCAAAGGCTTTGATCATTTTGAAAAGTCTTTTGAGATTGATTTGAAACAAACTGACATTTGTGTTAGAAAATCTTTTGATTCGTTTGTTTTCAAAGAAAATAGTTTTGATCTGAGCTCTTCTAGACATGCATTAATCACTGATGATTTATTTGCATCCTCTTGTGCCTTGAACGAAATTTTGGTTAAGAAGTTGCTGGAACATGAATCACTTAGAACTGAAAATGATTTTTGTGATATTGATTCTTGTGATTTTTTTTTGCATCCTGATCTTGTGTGTTTTGAAACTGATAAGACTTGGCATTTTCTAAGATCATTTCGAGATAATTGTGCTGTTCTGAGCCTTGATGATATTGTGGTTTACAACACTTTCTTTGAAAAACATCTTGAGTCTTTGATAGTTAATTCTCAATCTGAACTTAAGCTTGTGTGTTCAGATGTTGAGCAGGATATGCCCGTCTTGGGAATGAATACTATTGTTGCATATCTTGATAAAATTCTGGTCTGTAATGTTTATTTTGATGTGCATCTTGACAGGCTGAAATGTGTGCTACTTGTTCTTGGAAAAGATATCTTGATTCATGATTTGAACAAGTATTTATCTTGCACATTTGATCCTGGTATTTTAGTGTTTGTTTTGAGTATCCAGGAAAGACAGGTTCAGCCTCTGAGAAATGAAAGCATTGACCGTGCCCAACATGAGTTTTGGAGAAGCTTTGTTGAAACTGCTACCTTGGAGATGTCAGCGACATAGGTTCACTCCAAGAAGGATATCTCGGCCACCAGAAGGTATTTTGTCTTGAATCCAATTTTCCTGGGAAGCCAAATCAACAAGGATTTACTGAGGCCTGGAATCGCATTAAAAGCTTCACGAATGAAGAAGTTATGAATTTTCCAATCATAGGTTCTTCAGTCCGTCTATCCGCGAGTACCAGATTTCTAAAGGAGATTCAGGCCCAAGAAAGAAGCGTCCTAAGACAAAACTGATCCTCCATGAACCAAAGGTGTTTACTCAGTCATTCTCCTGTCTAAACCAGAAGCACTGTAAGGATCATGAGTTGATTGTCTCTACTCTTCATGAAAGTGTTTTCAAACCGAGAATTTCAAGAAGAAAACATATTCTTACTTGGTTGAAAAACGTTTTGCTCAAACCTTTTCATGAATTGTTTTCATTGAGTTGTGCTTTGAAAGAGATTTGGTGTAGGAACAAGCATGAACCAAAATTCCTTAGGCCAAAAGATCATTTTGATTTCGTTCATGAAGAAAATCTTATAAATTTGGCATTGTCTCTTGCTTTTCCTATCAGTTTGACACCTTGGCCAAATTTTGAACTTGATAAACCAATTTTTGGTGATCAGTTTACTTGCTTGATGCTTGCCCACGTGCTTGATGATTATCATAAGAGCTTGGATCCTGTTTTTGATGTCTTAAGGATAGAGAAACCCTTTGATTATTTCTTTCGCAGATTTGATGTGGTTTCTGTTATTGTTTTGAAAGTGCAGGATATAAAGGATCAGTTTCAGATGAAAGCAAGCAGAGGAGAACGACACCACACTTGTGTTCTTGGAACATGGAACTGGAAATACTTGAGGGAAATAAGTTCAAAACTCCAAGGAAGTTTCTCTCCAAATTTATCCTTCATTGAATTTTACTTGTTTTCAAAATTCTTTTTGTCTGATTCATTTTCTTTTGTTTCAGGTAAAATAGATTTGAGGTCAAATCCTTTTGAAGAGGGAGGGAATGATGCGCCCCGGTTCGAGCACCGACCTGCTTGGATCATGGACACGGCTCAAGATGGCGATCTTGTTGACCAGCTCGACTCAACCGAGGTTTTACCATCAGATCATGCTGATCATACCATGATTGAGCCAGGATCTAACTTGGAAAAGGAAGGATTTACTAAGTGGAAGCAACGATCAATTAACCTTAAAGATATCATGGAAAGCAATAATGATATATGTTCATTGTTTGACTCATATCTTCCAAATCGCGAGGCTTCTACGCATGAAATCACTTGGAGAATGTTCTCAACTCAATTATGGATATCCTTGAAGAAGAATCAGATCAAACGGAGTTCATATGTGGGAGTTATGCCATTTACAAACCAGGTGATCTTCGGTTCTCGCGAATTCAGACATGTGCGCATTCAGGTGAGCTGGACCGACACTGCCTTGGAGCTGGATGAGCTAATGGAAACTATATTGGATGAGCTTAATAATCAAGTGAGTTGGACTGACATTATTCTAGGCGAGCTGAGCTGGATTGACACTCACTTGGACGAGCTGAGCGAGCTAGTTCGATCTTCCGAGCTGGTTCGACCACCCAAGAAGCTGGAATTGGCTAACCTTATTTCTGATGAACCAACGAAAAATTCAATAATTCCAAAGGTGATTATTCATGTTCTAAATGTCCAAGAAATCCTTTGGCTTGATGGTTTTCAAAAAGATTCAAAAATAGACTTGTTTGGGCCAAATGGAGAAACCGATCAAATTTTGGCTAAGGCAAGAGATGGATTTGGACCAGGCCTCAAGTGGACATGTCTTGGCCCATATCAGGAGCATATTCTTCACCTTTCAAAGTCCTGGTCGTGGCTATATCAAGAGGCATTCAACAACATAATTATTTCTAGTCAAAAGTGTTAGTCTTTGTTTGTGTTTTCTAAGTTTCTAGTTTTCCACAAAAACTCTTAGTCTTTTTTTTACCACAAGTAGTATAAATATGTAATCACAAGCCACGAAATAAAGCAGATTGTTTTCCCCTTTTTACGAGTTTATCTCTTTGTTCTTTGCTTAGAACATTTCTTAGTTTCTTGGTGAGGTTATCTCCAAGTTTCGAACCTTCTTTTGTTGGACCGGTGCGTCACATCCAGCAACGATCAAAGTCTGGTAGTATCATTGGGCCTTCCGCAACCCTTTGTGTCACCATTCATTCCACTAGTTCTCCCTTTGGCGAGTTCATATCCCCTTAGTCCGATTGAGTGATCCTGTCCGAATCTAGGACGTATCACCGCGGGTGGATGGGTGGTAGGTAGACTGGTTTAGAATCGAACATTGTAATAGCCTATTGGGTAAACTTAACAATTGTATTGAATCCTTTGTATTATAAATAAATCAATCAGTTTATCTTAGCTTTAACTCTAATAACTCGCATACAAACTAAAATTTGAATCACGGAATAATTGAACTTTACTTAAGAATAATAGGCCTTAAAAATAAACTGGTAGGCCTGGACTATCCATGGTCGAACCTTAGGAACCTCACTGGATCAAGTGTCCAGGTTATGACGCTTTAATTTGGTATCAGAGCATGATAGATTCTAGGATTAGTTGGGTTATGGGGAAACCACTCATCTCTCGAGTCTCACGGTAATGATTTGCTTAGTCTAGGATGTTTTATATGTTGCGGTGGTTCTCTAACATGTTTTATCCTTAGGCGGGAAAAAGCAAATCAGCAAGGGGGAAAAGGACAAGGGACCGACTGAACCAAGTGCAGCAGCAATGGATGGTGTCAGTCCATTGAACTTAACTCCAATCGGACCTAGGATTGGAAAGATTTGGGATGGAACGCCACTTGTTCAGACCAACCTTGTCGAGACCCAGACCCGAGTTGAGAACCCTGATAACCGCATCCAGGATCAGCATGAGGAGGAAGTCGTTGAATCCTCTAATGCGGCACATCACTCGGCTACGGCTGGTGGTGTGGTCGATAGAGCCACTACGCCCAGGCATCGGGCCGCATGGCCATCCATGCGGGAAGTGTTGAATGCACTGACTGCTATGGGGACTCAGATAACTACAGTGACCCATGCATTTACCCCATTGGTGAACGCGTCGGTGGGATAGTCGATTCAGATCCCAACAGCTATTCCTTTAGTCTGGGACAAACAAGTCAGAGAAACTACCAATGTGATGGAGATCGATCCAGAGCCAGCAACGGCTGAGAAGAAGGTTGATTACTTGAGTGTTTTGGAACACATAGGCCGTATGGGGACCAAACACTTCAAGGGTAGTTCCGATCCAATTAAGGTAGACGAGTGGAGGAGCCGATTGATCCGAAATTTTAAATCCACTCGATGTCCGGATGACTACAAGAAGGATATCGCGGTCCAGTTTTTAGAAGGGGATGCGCACAACTGGTGGCTTGCTGTAGACAAGCGCACGGGCGGACGGATTGAAAGAATTGAGGACATTGAGGCCTTGGATCGACTTGAAGCAAAATTCCTGTACATCACCCAAGGTCACAAAACTGTGCGTGAGTACCAGGAAGAATTCAACCCCCTCATGCAATATGTTGGAAAGGAATTGGAGGATGAGAAGGTGCAGGTGTGTCGGATCTTTCATGGTTTAAGGGTGGAACTCTGCAGCCACTGTTCTGTCATGATATTCCGTACTGTCTCAGAACTGGTCGAGAAAGATTCTTTGCTTGAAGGAACCCTTGCCGAGGAAAACCGGGCGAAGTCGCACACCCATCAGTCTTCGGGTAATAAGACAAACGAACAGAAAAGGAAGCATGATCAGGTCGATGAAGGCAGAAAGTCTTCTGTAAGTCGACTTGAATGTTCCCAGTGCAGTAGGAGACAGGGGGTGAGTGTTGGAAAGCAATGGGTGCTTGCACTAGATGTGGCAGCAAGGACCATACGATCCAAAACTGTCCAAAAATGGACGAAGGGAAGGAAAAATGACTAGTGGTGATGCTAAGTCCAGCTACCATTGCGGAAAGGCTGGGCATTTCAAGAGAGAATGCCCTAAGTTTCAAGTGGAGCAGAAGAGGAACCGCGTGGATGTGGACACGTCGGCCCAAGGCAAAGGCAGACTGTGACACCACGAGTGTATGAGCTTTCAAAGGAGTCTGGCGAGACTAGCACCTTCCAAGTGATCACTGGTACATCAATAAGCCCCGACCTATTATATTTTTGCATTGCATTTCATTGCATGGAACATATAATGGGTAGATACTTAGTCTACATAATGATTGTAGGGACCTTAAGTATTGGTGGTGTGGATACACACACACTTTTCGATTCAGGGGCAACACATAGCTTTGTAAGCCCAGATATGATCAGAAAGGGGATGGTCCAGAAGGAACTTGATGTGTGTTTTGGCATAGTGAATGCAGCCGGGGGCAGGTCATGCATGCACTAGGGCTGGTTTAAAACATTCTGGTAAGGCAGGAGTATGCTTGTGGATGTGGTAATTGTCTGCCTTAAGAATCATGAAGTGATCTTAGGCATGGACTGGTTCGGAAAATATCTGGCAACTCTAGACTACAACCGACAGCGAGTTCGGTTTGAGAGTGGGGCTGGACCGATTGAGTTCCAAGGAATAAGGCCAACTTTGGGTAGTTTATTGGTCTCGGCGATCCAAGCAGAACGGATGCTCGAGAAGGGTTATGAGGCCTACTTGGCTACAATCACCACGACCGAAGTTAGGAAAGGTGTAGACCTTGGAGAGATCCTGGTGGTCCAAACCTTGTCATGATTACCACCTGATAGATCGGGTCCATTCACAATCAAACTTGAACCAGAGACTGCTCCATTGTCTAAGGCACCATACCGAATGGCTCCAGCTAAAATGTTTGATATAAAGAAGCAAATTGAGGAATTGATGGAAAAAGGATTTATACGGCCAAGTAGCTCACCATGGAGCGCACCGGTTCTGTTTGTAAAGAAAAAGGATGGAAGTTTCCGTCTATGCATCGACTGTCGGGGATTAAATCGGGTTACTGTGAAGAAAAAGTACCCATTCCCCCGGATAGATGAGTTTCTGGACCAACTAAGAGGGGTGACTTGATTTTCCAAAATCGACTTGGCCTCGGGTTATCATCCAATCTCGACTGAGCCAAGTGATGTGCGGAAGACATCATTCAGGACGAGGTATGGACACTATGAGTTTGTGGTCATGCCATTTGGACTGACCACCGCCCCAGCCGACTTCATGAAAATGATGAATGGCATATTCCAAGATTTCTTAGAAGAGTTTGTAATAATTTATATAGATGATATACTCTTTTACTCCAAGGATCGAGATTCGCATCAAGGGCATCTTCGGGCCGTATTGGGACGGTTAAGGGAACAAAAAGTCTTTGCAAAACTGAGCAAGTGCCATTTTTGGCAAAGGAGTATTGGGTTCCTAGGACACATTATGTCTAGTGAGAGAGTCTTTGTTGACCCAGAGAAGATCAAATCCATCAAGGCTTGGCCAAGGCCAAAGAATGCCACTGAAGTGAGGAGCTTCCTTGGATTGGCTAGGTACTACTGTAAGTTTGTAAAAGGGTTTGTGAGTTAGCCCAACCTATGACTCGACTGACCGGAAATGATGTAAAATTCACAAGGACGGAAGAGTGTGAGAAGTGTTTCTAAGCATTGAAGGATATGCTAACGAGTGCACCAGTTTTAGCCTTACCTGAAACGGGTGAACCATATGTCGTCTACACATACGCATCTATATCCGGGCCTTGTTGTGTTCTGATGCAAAAAGACAATGTGATCTCCTATGCATCAAGACAATTGAGGAAGCATGAAGTGAACTATCCGACCCATGACCTTGAAATGGGTGCGGTTGTGTTTACTTTGAAGATATGGCGATCATATCTGTATGGAGCCAAGGTGCAGATCTTCACGGATCATAAGAGCCTCAAATACATCTTCACTCAGCCTGAGTTGAACCTAAGTCAAAGGCGGTGGATGGAATTTGTAGCCGATTATGATTTGTATATCGCTTACCATCCGGGCAAGGCAAACTTAGTCGCGTAGGCACTAAGAAGGAGAAGGGCTGATGTTTCAGCAGAAAGGGAATGTGAAGAGCTTGAAGGAATGATCCGGACCTTGCATCTCAAAACAATGTCTAAGGGTCAGGAACCATTGGGTCGGAATGCAGTAGATCACGCGGATCTACTTACCAGGATCTGGAATGCTCAGGTCAAGGATGAGAGAACTTGAACAAAGGCGCTCAAAATGATAAGACTGAGTACCATACATACGACAATGGGAAAATCCTTTTCAATGGTCGGGTCAGTGTGCCGGATGATAGGAATTAAAGGACGAGATATTGAAACAAGCCCACTCGTCAAAATTTTTAGTCATCCTGGTCAGACAAATATGTACCGCGACATAAAAAGGTACTAATCGTTGGATCGAAATGAAAAGAGATGTGGCCAAGTGGGTGGAGAAGTGCCCAACTTGCCAACTTCTCAAAGCCAAAACCAATTTCCAAGTGGGTTGTTGCAGAACCTGCCCATTCATGAATATAAGTGGGATCATATCACAATGGACTTTGTGACTGGTCTCCCAGCAACAAGTCTGCAGTTTGGGTGGTTGTGGACCGATTGACCAAGTCTGCTCACTTCATCGCCATGAGGAAAACAAATGGAGTGGGAGAGGTAGTGCAGAACTATATGGACGAAATAGTCTAGTTACATGGAGTACCAGCCAGCATTGTCTCAGATAGGGACTCTCGATTCGCTTCCCATTTCTGGAAAGCCTTCCAGAAAGCATTGGGAACACAAGTGAACATAAGTACGGCCTATCACCCACAAACGGATGGCCAATCTGAAAGGACAATTTGTACATTAGAAGATATGTTACGAGCTTGTACCTTAGACTAGGGTGACTCGTGGGAACAACATATGCATTTGGTCGAGTCTGCCTACAACAATAGCTTCCATAGAAGCATTGATATGTCGCCATATGAAGCATTGTATGGATGGCCATGTCGAACGCCATTATGCTGGACTCAAGTGGGGGAATGCATCATAATTGGACTGGACATAGTGGAAGAAACGACCTAGAAGATCAAATTCTTGAAAGATAAGATGAAGGAAGCCCAAGATAGACAGAAAAACTATGCGGACAAGCACATGAAGAACCTTGAGTTCACAGTAGATGATCTGCTCTATCTAAAGATAGTGACCTTCAAGGTTCGAGCAAGAGTTTCAAGAATAGGGAAGCTTGTTCCGAGGTACTTGGGTCCGCTTAGGATAATTGAAAGAGTTGGTTTGGTTGCATACAAGTTGAACTTACCAACCGAAATGGAAGTATTTCACAATGTGTTCCATGTATCTTAACTCCGAAAATGCTTAACAGATCAAGATGTTATAGTGTTTGAACTGCCTTCACAGTTAGGCACAAACCTAACTTTGGAGTCAAGGCCAGTTCGAATTGTTGATAGGATGGAAAAAGCAACAAGGAAGAAGGTAACCCAAATGATTAAAGTCGTTTTTGATTGCAATGGCAAGGAAGAATCAACTTAGGAAATCAAAGCTAAAATGAAGGCCGAATACCCAAAATGGTTCGAACAGTTTGAGGGTGAAGGATCACTTGGTCTGGATTCGGGGACGAATCCCTATCAAGTGGGGGAAACTTGTAGCATCCCCGATCCTAGATAGGATTTTTGGGATTGACCATGGGATGAGGGAACGAACAGGCCGATCGTAAGACACAAACGAAAGTGTTCCCTGGTCTGAATAAAGGGTTAAGTCCAAGTAATGATCAGGACTTAGCGAAGAAAACAAGTAAAAGAGAGAAAAAGAGCTGATACGAGTTAAGGAAAGAGTTTAAACGAGCATGATTAAGCTTGGGTGAGCTTGGGAAAGATTGGGCGAGCTTGGACGGAGCTTGGGGTGAGCTGGACCGAGATCAGGCTGAGTTCAGTAAGCTAAGTCAGCTCGATCAGCTAGTAGGCCCAGCTCAGTAAGCTGGACCAACTATCGAGGATCTCAACTCAGCTCGGTGGAGTGTTCGACAGTTGAGCCAGCTGGTTGGGCCGGGACGATTATCAGACCGATGATCAGATCAAGTGTGGATCCGAACTAGGCCAGCTGAGCTAAGGCACATGGGGCTAGCGTGTTTGGTGGTCTTGGGATGAAACGGTGCGTATGGATAACTGCCCAGACAGTTTCCACAAAGACACCTTTTCGCCCAAGGCAGTTTCTGGACGGTTTTATGGCCGAGTCTTCTTGAGGGCCTTGGGATCAGTTTTTGACACATAATTTCCTAAGGAAACTCACGAAACGATCAAAACCAAAAAGGCAACTGAAGGAGAAGAACTTAGGTGAATTGGGAGGAAGACTTGATCAGAATCAAGCCAAGAAGGCAATCTGAATGCATCGTCTTGAAGGTCAATCCGAACATGGATCTAAAGGAAAAAGAGAGGCGTGCTGCAACTGGGACATCAGAGCGCACATCAAAGGTTAGTGGGTGAACCGGATAAGCCTTCGCCATGGCCATCGGGTGAATCCGAACGGGCTTATGGATGATTGTCCAAGTGGTTACATCCTTCTATCTTTAATTGGTCGTTTTCTTCTTTCTTCTGCATAAACGATCGAGTGGTTTGGTCTTAGGACTGGACAAGGGACCATGGCTGTAAGCCGGTCCGATCATGTGATCCAATGTTTAAGGGTGGGATCTAATTGATCATTGATCCGACCGGTATGGTTTGGATAGGATTATGGCCAATCTGGATAGTTCAGTAAATAAGACGGTTTGGTCTAGATCCGCGAACTGAACTTGAATGGTATGGCTAACTGACTGGATGAGTCGGAAAATATTAAGGGGATTTTCGAGATGAACTTAGAAAGAAACTGATTATTGTTGCATGCATTGGAAACTGACTGTTAAGTTATCAGATAGATGTTTATGCTCTTGGTTTCAGGACATGATGATGATAGTGGGAAGGACTTGTCTTAGCCGTGAAGACTCAAGGCCGCGGTGGATGGGTGGTTGGATATAATGGTTTAGGATCAAACATTGTAATAACCTATTGGGAAAACTTAACAATTGTATCGAATCCTTTGTATTATAAATAAAGCAATCAGTTTATCTTAGCTTTGACTCTAATAATTCGCATACAAACTCTAAAATTTGAATCACAGAATAAATGAACTTGACTTAAGAATAACATGCCTCAAAATGAACTGGTCAGCCTTGACTATCAATGGCCGAACCTTAGGAAGCTCACTGGATCAAGTGTCCGGGTTAGGACGCTTTAGGTACCATCCTAGTCTATGGAAGGATTAATGTTCCTAATGATAGGGGACTGAAGGGGGAGATTATGAGAGAAGCTCATAAGTCTAAATTTTCGGTTCATCCTGGTGCAACCAAGATGTATCAGAACCTCATGAAGAACTCTCATTGGATCCGTATGAAGGCTGACGTGGCAGAATGGGTTGCTAAGTGTTCCACTTGTCAACCCATCAAGTCCTATCATCAGGTTCCGAGTGGATTCTTACAGAACTTGTCGGTTCCGGAATGGAAGTGGGGCCATATCACTATGGATTTTGTGACTGGTTTCCCAACAACCAGGAATAAGAAAGATGCGATTTGGTTTGTGGTGGATTACCTGATCAAATCAGCACACTTTCTGGCCATCAAGAAATTGGAGGGTGTTGATCGGATTGTATGCAAGTACATCGATGAGATTGTCCGACTACATGGTGTGTCGACTAGCATTGTATCAGATAGGGACTCAAGTTTAGATCTCACTTCCGGAGATCTTTCTAAAAAGCTTCAAGAACGAGGGTAAGCATGAGCACCGCCTGTTAACCATAGACGGAGGGATAATCCGAACGAACGATCCAGACATTGGAGGATATGTTGTGAGTAGGTGTTATAGACTGAGGTGATTCATGGGAAATACGTTAAATGAGACTAAGTTCGGGAATACATTTCATGATTTATGAAACACTTGGTTTGGATTTGAGGACAAATCCATTTCAAGTGGAGGAGATTTGTCACATCCCCAGACCTAAATAAGGTCATAAGGGTAGACCATGGTTTGAGGAAACGAACCAGTCAGGTCATATGACCTAAAGGCCAAGTGTTTCATGGTCATTATGGAAATTTAAGCACGTTGGAAGTCTAAGAATTAACTTAACATATATGGAAACACATATAAGAGAGCTGGACGAGTGATATGGCAGTTGGGCGATGTAGACGGGTAGCTCGATCAGCTGGACGTAGTGTGGTCAAGCTCAATCTAGCTCACTCAAAGTTATGTCAGCTCAGCTATCTGGAAAACCATATCACTCAGCTGGACCAGATGGGGGTCACATAATCTCATCTTGGAGGAGTGTTCGGGTCTTGGGCAGTTGGACCATTTCGGGCTGGAGATGGGTCAGCCGGTTGGGCCATGTGGTCCGACCATCGGGCCGATGGCTTAGGGAGTTCTTAGGATCGGTCCATGATCTAGGGATTGGTCTAGGCCCATGTATGATCTGTTAGGGGGTATAGTTATAGCGAGTGGATGGGAATGGTAGCAGTTATGGCCAAAAGAATGCAATAGGACCAAAAGGTGCCCATTCGCTCACAAAAGGGTTGTCTCCTTGCCCAAGGCAGTTACCCACGCCTTCTTCTATAAATATAAGACCCTGGACACGAAAATGGACATCACTTCCATAAGAAAAATACAAAGAGAGGGGCGAGAGAGATAAAGAAAGAAAGAGAGAGAAATCGACCCTACAAGATCGATATTGTGTGGTTCATCATCGGCTATGTTAACACCGATTGTGTAAAGTCAAGGCCAGCTGGAATGGGAACCAGAGGCAATGAGAAATATTTGGAAAATGGCTCTGAGTCTCCAGAGTAAACGTTCAAGGTAATGGGGGTGGCCATGGAACCATCGCTCATAACAATCGATCGGGTTGATCGGATTGTTGGGGCGGTTTTTCATTGGTTGCATCCAGTCTCTTCCTTCTCTATTTCAATTATTTTGTCTTCATCTTCTACTTATATTTTCGTGAGGAATGGTGTGGTTTGGTGTTGTAATTGGCTTGGGAAAGAGCCAAGGTCATGTCTGAGTGAAACCAACCACGAACCATGGTTCATGGACTATTTGACGGATGGTCCAATGGGTCTTAGCCATAGATCGGTTCGCCTTTGTTTTGGCAAGGGGAATTCCGTGGATTTATTGGGCTTGGATTGGATATTGGATATTGGGATATGGCCTTGAGTCGGTCCAAATGGATCAGATCAAGTCCCAATTGATCGGTTACAGAAATGGTTTGATCGACAGCGAAGCAGATCAGTTGGACTATGTGGTTGTGTATAGACCCTAAGGGGCATGATGCACACGAGTTGGTGAACCTAGGCCTTTGGAAGATTCAGATAAGAAGTCTAAGGTCTTTGGCCGGATTTAAGTTAGGGTTGTGTGATCCTTGATTCTAGCCGTGTGTATGGGTGAGATTCATGGGTGGTCCGGTGATGTTATATGTGGGTTGTGAGTATACTTAGATGTGTCCTAAGTATATGGACGATTGCATATGGTTCCTTTGTCAAGGGTTGTGATGGTTGGGTCCAAGGGTTGCGTCCTTAGACTTAGTCCGTTCACATCTAAACCACAACCTAGACCATGGGTCGGTTATGCGGGCAATCTTGATCGTTTCAGAGAATGGGCGGTTGGACGGCTGAAATGACCCAAAGGGCACGAGTTGCCAAGAGTCATGAGTCACCAAAGGTTTTGAGTTACCAAAGGATGCAAGTAACCAAAAGGTACGAGTTTCCAAGAGTTGCAAGTATCAAAGGGTACGAGGACCAAAGGGTGCCATCTACCAAAGGGTGCATGTTCCAAACAATACCATTGGATGGAGGTTATGTCTGATCCATATGGTTCAGTCCATGACCTGTAAAGTCAGGACATACGAATATGTTGTGATCCAACAGGTTATGTCCGATCCATATGGGCATTGGCAGTCTATAGAATGGACAAAAGGTTATTGGATGGTGCATGAGCTGAGAAATGCCAGATTTATATCCTTAACCAATTAAGGCGTCTCAAAGGTCACTGAGTCAGTGGGGATGGTTGGTTGAATGACTAAGTACCCAAAGGGAGTTGTTTAATGCATGTACAAGTATAAGGACCTTAAGTAAGATCATTGAGTGATCGTGGTCCGATAGACAAGTAAGTGTAGTTCGGATCAATGGAGGACCGATGAGCTACTAAGGTCTGTGGATGTGGCGAAGGTATGAATTATCGAATACATGGATATATTAGTATCTTGCGAGGATGCTGGTAGAATGGTTTAGGGGAATGGAACCTTAGATCACTATCACTTGGTTTGGTTTAGGATTGACCTTTAAGCTAGTTGGTAGTTGAGTAGATTAACCAAGGTTAAGGCAATTCGACCGGACAAGTATTAGACTGGTTTTAGACCAATGGTATATAGAAAATATTGCGTTGTGTATAAGTTGAAATGATTTAAGCTAGTGAATGACTAAGGTGGTCTTTAGCTAAGGTCTAAGATAGCCCTCGCCTTTAGGCGAAATTATAAATAAGGGCGAAAAATCTAGAAGTTCGGTCAGTGTATGGACCGAGCGATGTGACGCTTCGACCACGGCCTAGTCGGCCGGGTTTGGGTGTTACAGAGTGGAAATGAAAACTAGTGTTAGAGTGCATCGGGTTAATATAAATATAAGCTATTAGGGTTATTAAAGTCGGGTCTAGTTTTATCCGACCGGGTCTAGGATCGGATCGGGTCGGGTCGGTTCCAAAATCTGCGGATCCTCCACAATACCCAAACTGTTTTTTTCAGGCTCCGGTAAAATTGCCGAGTGTTATAAATATGTAATTGTTATGAACCAGATGATTGTAGATGCAATAACCATTGGATTAGACATA